>CM040395.1:133959693-134184693 GCA_022702515.1 Ilyophis sp. 1 JC-2022
AAAGGGTGCACAGAGTTTTATTTCGGGCGCTGTAAAATTTGGTATGATTATGAGGGAAAACAATAATTGTGCAGTCCCTTGCCTTAACTTTAACATTCAAAAATACATTTGTTTTTTTCCCTTCGAAAACAGTTTGGTGACCTCATTTAAAAAAATGTAAGTTTGTTGAATTTGTCAAACTGTTTGGAAAATTGTTTTGCTCATAATTTGGGATTGGATTATGAGTGAAACATAAATAGAAATATTGAGTCACTTTATGCCAATGCATGGAAGTGTCAATCAATCATATATTTTGCCATAAGTTTTAGATTCTGTATTTTAACACATATGTACATGTTTTGTTGGGATTATCAGTACCTTCATGGTCATGCACTAGAGAGACAAAGTCAAAAGTTCACAAGTGTCTTCCACCACCAGAAAATCTAAATATTGCTCTTAGTTCTCTCAAACATGTCCTCAACTCAGTACCTACAGTCACCTTGGAGGTCAAGTTGGAGGACAAACAGGTCAACCAAGTGTGTGCTGCTTTGTGTTAAATAAAAAAATACCAGGACATCATTTTCCAATTAGTTTATGAGACATGCCAGTGAAGCACACATTCCACTGTGATGGAGGTCAAATCTAGAGTGCAGTGCGCTGGGTTGCTATGGTTACCCACCAACGCGCTCCCTTGAATCATGGCGGGAGCACGGACAGGTGGAGGGAAGGTCAGTAAAGCTGCCATCTGTCTATTCACACCGCTCCTGTTTACTAATGAACTGCGGCTAGGACCACGGATTTCACGCCAGTCCCACATAGACGTTCATTTCGGATGAACTATTAAACGAATGTGAGAGAAAGTTTATGAAGGAATTAGGTTTATTCCCAGGGTACTTGTAAAGTTGGTTCAAGTAGTACGACAGGGTGGGAGATGTGGGGGATGTGTAGGGGTTTATAAATGGATTCTAGACTAATAAAGCCATTTTTTTTCTTTAAATAAGTAGGTAATGCTTTAAACAGATTTCAAATACATCCAACTACCAATGTGTGCTAAGGGCAGGTTTTAGGTTAATTAGTGCACCGCTTCAAAAGGGGAAATACGACATTATTTATAAAAGCTAATTATAGAAAATGCAATAAATAAAAATACTAATTATTTACTTGTTACTAATTATTATTTGTTTCACTGTATTGGTTCTGGTTTAGTGCTCTTATATATGATTTCTGTCTCATTCATAAAATAATGACAATAATTCTATTTTAATAAAATACATGTTATTGTGTTTTCTAAATAAAAAGACAGGCTGTACTGTCAAACTGGTGTACTGTCTTTCAAATCTGGTTGAAAGGGCAGGAATCAGAGAAAGGAAAAAATAAAATCACTAAAGCTGGAAAATTTGGCCCGATGCAGCTTCACTTGCTACACACTGCCAGAGTCGCATTTAAACATGAAATTCTGAAGCACTTTTAGTGCCGACTGATTTAACATTGAACATTAACATTGGACAGGATGTTGTTGTAGGGTGGGACACAACCATCTGGATGAAATAATCAGACTCCAGGACAGGATTTTCCAAGTAAGACTTTGATTGGATAACTGTATCTCCTGCAATGCGCTGTTGAAAATGATGGGTATCATCTGGTCTTTATCACTATAAGACACTGCTGTGTGCTTCACATGGAGCCACAACATCCGGATTAACAAACATGGCGATCCCTAGAAAATTTGGGGGGAGGGGGGGGGGGGGTGTGTAAACAGGGCACTAGAATTAGGCAGTCTGCATGACCCCCACAGCTACTCTCTGTGGGAAATTGCGTTGCGGTACATGCTTTGAATTGTTTTGAGTTACGAGTTAAAGAATGAAACCTGTGTACGTGCCTCTGGATAAGAGAGTCAGATAAAAGCCAAAAATGCAGAAGAATACAGCTCAACAGCAGAAGAAAATGAAACCACCGACTAACAACAACAACTACAACTATCAACAACGTGCGGCATGTGACATTCTGTGCACCGTTGTTACGTCAGCAGTGAGCCCCTGCAGTGGAGATCAGAGACTTCCCTTCCGTCCGGCTCTTTCTGAGTGAACATGTTTTACGCAGAGGGCCACAGTCAAAGAGTCAATAGTTCTCTGCCCAGCCGATTGTCCAAACCTGCTGAGTGGGGAGCGGCGATTGATCGAGCGGCCAGCCTTAATGACACGGCTCTTTTCTCCACAGATCAATGAGACTGTCCAGGAATGAAAGACAAGCAGGAATGTGAGGGAGAAGACAGGGGAATGGTATTTGGGTCCAGAAAACTCAGCCCGTCACTGACAACCATAATCTCTGGTGTGCAGCATGTAGTGTAACTGACTCTGGACCACACTTAGGACAATTTTTTGACACATGCTGCTTCCTGAAAAATGTTCCATGGGGGTCAAAGGTCACAGAGCTGCCTCACCTGCACAGACGCAATATCAGTGGGTGGAGGGGGAAGCGGGAAGCCCCCGGGGGGCGACTGAAGACTCACATCATCTACTGGGGGCGGCGGAGGAGGCGGAAATTCACCTGTGCACAGAAGACAGAAAAGAAAACTGTCAATCATTCTGCGAGCCAACCACGTTGGACATATGGGTTACATCAAATCAGTTTAACCAAACCTTTTTTCCCCTCCATTATATAATGTCTGATAATGGCATCTCATTCCAAATGAATGAACACTTGAATGCACACATGCAAAAGGCCAATTGTATTCAGGTGTGGTTCCAACATGATCCGACAGCATTAACAATGTGGCGATGGATTTCTAACCTGCTGTACATGTAACCGACAGTCATTTGGTTTTAAAGTCTGTACTGCACAAGTGAGCATGCTGCCATCTTTGATTGGCTGATTTGAAAGTCCACAGGATATGGCTTCATCTCAATATAGTCGAGCATGTGACGGGGGAGTATGGTAACAGTAACTGTGCATGTGACTGCACTGCAACTCAGCTTTGAACAGCTTTGCAGAGATGATTGCCAAATTAGTTAAATAGCCCATCTGTAACCTCAAATAACCTTGAAGATCTAGACATTGAAAATGTTCATCCCATGTGACCAGGGCATGAAATGTACTTTTTCACCCAATGGTCAGAGTGGCTTGTGGATTCTAAAAATCACCAGCAATGTTCAGCATTTTACCAGCCACATTACTTTTTACAATATAACACAACCTGGTTGGTTACCTGCCAAAGTGGCTGCTACAACCACTTGGCTGGTGGTGGGTAGTTAATTTCACACCCTGTATATGACCTTTAGCACTGGGGAGAAAACAGCCCTGGCAAAAATGAGCGTAACCTTTGACTTCTGGTGTTCTAAGGATCTGCAATAATCCGAAAGTCAGATGGAGATGTCACCTGCGAAACTGAGTTTTAGACTAAACTTCACTTGCATGAGATTGAATCACATGGGTCCCACTTTTGCTGACCATGTGCTTCCCTTTTGGTCCAAATGGTACCCTTTTTGTACCCTTTTTCATATGGACACTCCCAGCAGGATAATGTGCAATGTCACAAAGCATGAATCATATCAAGCTGGTCCCACTGACATGACAGTGACATCAGTTTACCCCAATGGCCTGCAAAGTCTCCACATCTCAAGCCAATAGAGCACCTTTGGGATGAGGCGGAATGGGAGGTTCGTAGCATGAGTGTGTGGCCGAGAAATCTGCAGGAACTGTGTTATGATATCCAGTCAGCATGGACCAAAATCCCTAAGAAACATTTCCAGAGTCCGTGCCGCAAAGAATTCAGGCTGTCCTGAACCAAAGAGGGAACCTCGTTAGGGTACACGGCCTCATGAACTCCATGAAATACCAGAAAATATTCAATCTGAATTTGGCTGCCTTTGCCAGAAAACTAAAACCGGGTCGTCGTTGGATCTTCCAGCAGGACAATGATCCAAAACATATGTACAAATCACCACAAAAATGGTTAACTGAACACAAAATCAAGCTTCTGCCATGGCTATCTCAGTCCCCTGACCTAAACCCCATTGAAACCTGTGAGCTGAGCTGAAGAGGAGAGTGCACAAGAGAGGACCTAGGACTCTCTCTAGGACTCCTTATTAGATGTTACGGGAGAAGACTGCTGTTTTATTGGAAAAGGGAGGTTGTACAAAGTATTAAATGCAGGGGTGCCAATAATTGTGGCAATAAATGTGGTTTTGTTAAAAATTATTATTTCTTGATGAGAAATTTGTTTTTCTCAGAATAAATTTACTTCAATTAAAGGTTGGATTTTTCAATGTGAGATAAAGCTAATTCACCAAACGGTGAATTTTTTATAACCCTTTTTACTCATCTTTACCGGGGGTGCCAATAATTGTGGAAGCACTGTATATTATGTATATACTGTATTTATAAAGCCCTTTTTTATAGCTTATGTTCAAAGCCATTTTTCAAAAGTAAAAAAAACAAAAAAAATCAAGAATAAAAATAACCCCAGAACTAGTGTAATGCCTTGTTACAGGAAGCCTAATTGGCTCTATTCTAAGAACAGAAACACAGTAAACACAGTACAGCGCGCATGCAAACGTGTGTGAGCGGGGCATGTACACATATACTGTATATCAAGCGAGATACTGTGACCTCAACAAAACAGTTATGACATCCAAGTGACACCTGAAATATGAAAACCTCTCTTGACAATATGCTGGCAGTATTGTTCTCCTCTTGCAAAAGTCACGTGTAAGACGCCACTGAAAAAGATGCAACACAAAGTTCTCATAAGTTTTGCTCTGGCATCTGGGTGTATGCTGGCTGTATTATTTTTTAAAGAAGAGTATTTGATATTGCAAAGCTATACTTTATATAAAAGTGAAACTTTCAGAAAAAATAAAGTCTAAAATGGCTCTAAGAAGTGAAGTCTACTGTGAAGCTCTTTATTTTGTGGCCACGAAGGGGAACGGAATCTCCTTATATACTCATTTTCAATATCTGCGACTTGGAATCCTAATTCCCATTTTGTGCTTATAGGAGAGGTAGAGGTCAGTGTCACCTCGGCTCGTCTAAATGAAACTATAGTGCTTCCGTGGGAAAGTAAAAGTGAATGAGAAAAAGGTGACTTGGCTTCACGCAAACTCGTCACGTTCCTAGCAACAAATCTATGGAAAGTAAACTGTCCACTTAACCAAACAAGCATAGAATAGAATAACTTTTATTTTCCCGCAAGGGAACTTCAGTTGTAGCCCCAGCAACAACAAAAAAAGACAGACAGTGGGGCAGACCCACAACACACAAACAAACATATCAAACAAAGACATCCAACAGAATCATTACATCAATCAAGTGAATTAAGTGAATTAAAGTGCAATACAACCATGATTTAAAAAAATAGCCCCGATATGTCCAGTGTCACCAAGCAGTCCAACACACAAACTCCGCCTCCACGACTCTCCTCCATACACGGAGCGCCGCGGTCTCTGCCCACCGCCGAAACGGAACACCGAACTGCGTCAATCCTCCCAGTAGTCTCCTCATTCCTCTCCCGCATTATGTTCTCCTTCCCTGGCTGCCTTTTGAAGATTGCCTGCACTCCCGGATCAGTCCCGAAATCCTCACCTCCGGTGAAGAGCGACGGTAAACTTTGTTGCTGCAGTCTGCAGATCCAACGGACATTCCCGAGAATATGTTGCGAATGCGTCTCCATGGCGACGACCACAAACAAAATTATATCGACTAGACAGTTCGTCAATATTATCACACGAGCAGCAGGAGTGCCCTGAAAAATCTCCAGCCCGCTTCCCCGTCCCACTACAGACACACAGTGCATGAAAAAAACAAAGACAAAAGCCTGACACAACAAAACACATTCAAATGAACAAACACGAACACGAGAGACAGCTGGACTACATGTCGCCATTACAGCGCCACGTGATGTCATACAAACAGACAAGCAATATGAGAGTAAAAAAGAAACCTCAGATGGAAGCCCAGTGGATTTTCCTGCACTCTGAATTAAGTGTGATAGTGTTCGCCCACAGTTGCAGCAATAGGGCAAGGCTTACGATCACGATTGGGGACTGCAACATGGGGAGAAAAATGTGAAGTTCTGAAGTTGTTCTAAAATAAAAGGCCGATAACCATAAGCACGAATTTCACTTGCGCACGGAAAGAGAGCTCGGAGCACTCGCGCTACACAGCAAAACAACGTTCGATGCCTCTCTCCAAATCCAGATTCAGATTGAGGATTGTAATCAACATGAACCCCCTGCCCTCAGGTCTCCGGAGTGCCCGAGTCGACCTTGCTGCGGAGTTTGTTAAGGCAACGCATCGTTAAGAAGGATCCAGGGGGCATGGAGGTTGGATCGGATTAGACTGCATGACGAGCTCCGAAGACGTGTTGGGTTGATAAGCAATTCTTCTTTCCTAGGAGGAAAGAGATCAACTCTTGCACCTGAGAGCACATGTTTGGAATTTAAACCCATCAACCTCTGAGGAAACCGCAACAACAGGTTTTTCATTGCTATTAATGAGTTTATTTGGGGCATGCCTTTATCTAGAGTGACATTCTTTAGCATGACAAGTCAGATCGCTATCTTTCTTGGCCAGATACAGATCTACAGCGCAGGATTGTGGGAAAGAGTAGACGGCAACATATCGGCGACGATAACCTCACAGCACTAGTATTAATTACGCGACTAATGTGAAACTCTACATCTGGGACGTGGAACAAAGTAAATAAAAATGCACTCGCTTCGGACGCAGAATGACCTCGGTATTGCAAACAAAATTCAGCAGGTGCTATGAGCTCTTTACAGAAATCACACCTCATGTTACAGGACATGATGAAAGCCAACCCGAATCCCAGACGAGCACCGAACACAGAGATCCAGATACCCACCTGTAATAGAACCGTTTTGTTATCTACACAAATAAACAGAGTCAAGGCTGACTGCTGACAGAGAAGTTCATTAGTGTCAGGAAGCAGACGGGGATAAGACACCGAAGGGCTTACTGATGAGGTTAACCGAGTCGAATGCGGCGTTTGTGACAGTCAACAGGCCGGGGTGGGGTTAGGGGCAACGAGTGCACATCTATTGGCACGGCAACAAATTCCTTCCCACACCCTGCGCAGTACATTGTGATTAACGTGTAGGTATACCTGTACAGCTCGCTGTAAACAAGGGGGGTCTGACTGTTTTAATGTACTAAATGATTGATTTGAGAACTATAAACCACTCAGAAAAAAATGTCCTCAAACACAGGTTGGTGGCATTAGTTGCACTTTGGTTAAAGAACCAGTGGCAGGCTTTATATGGAGGCAGGCCTTAAATTTTTAAATATGACATTTTATCAATATATATGTTAAAGCACTGAAGAAAGGTACATGCCAAGAACTCCTCCTTTCTACTAAGAAAGTATGTCCCAGCTGTGAATAGGTGATATGTTCATGCCGTGCCTGTTCAAGTTCAAGTTAATGCACTGACAGCGCTTGTCAATGAACACGTCGACTCGATTCATGCAAACATTCAGTGAAATTGGTTCTGTAAGCAGTATTTAACCAGCAACAGTCTCACCGGATTAGCTGCAGTGTCTGCAGGGAGTCGGTCGTGCCGGTTGCTGAACCTGCTTGACTGTCTAGCGATGGATCAGTCCAAAGTCCAAGAATGGCAGAGAGAGAACATTCAATGCAACGTATGGGGTGCTCCCCTTTAGATTTAAACTCTTTAGGTTCAACAATGCAGACAGAAAAGACTCAACATGTAGAATTTCCCCCCAATGAAATGCATCTGGGAAGACAGCCGAGAGCAACAGAATACTTGGCCCAATGCTTCAGGGATATTCTGAGCTGATCCCTGTTCAATATTATAAGAGTTTCACTTTAAGTAATTTCCTCTGGAGAACCTCAGTCCCCTGGGTGTCCATTAAAACTAAAGCTAAAATTAAACCGTCGAGGCTTCCGTTTCTCAGTCTTTCTCCTCTGAAGAACTGGAGACGAATAATAATGAAGTCAACTACATTCCAACATTGTATTTATATATTTATCAGTGTACTCATATGCCGTAACCCAGAAAAACTCAGGAAAAATGTGATGCTGATGACAATGAACAGTTATCATTATTATTATTATGAATTATGATGATGCCAGATGGCTCATCAAGCTAAAACAGTCAGTTTCAGTGTAGTTATATACCCCAATTCTGCTACTGAATACTGTAGCGCGGTTATAGGGTAAATTATCTCATCACACAAGAAAGCCAATTTTTCCCAATCGTATCTGTAGGCCTATCCCATTACTACAACACCCTCCATCAATCTGAGAGAGTGCAGACTGGGTGTCCTCAGAGGCAAATGCATGTAGCTGCCAGTTCTTTTCAGTGGGCTGCAGCCATTATTTGAAGCAACGGTTTATATAGGGCAGCAGAGAAGCTCAATCACCCTGATCAACCACAGGAGCCACTGTTATGTGATGCTATGTGGACTCAATCCTGCAGTGAATGATGCGTTTTCTTTTTTTTTTCCATTTTTGTCCCTGTTGTGACGACTGGCCACCTGGCCACATACTGGGCTGCATGGCCAAGACAAGATTCCAGATTGAGTTGGTGAGCTCACGACTTTCGCTAGACGCACCATGTATGAAGGCTCTGGCAGGCTTTCCATGGCACTATCAAGTGCATGTCCTAAGATGGCAGTTTTTCTGAAATGTTAATGGGGAAAAACTGAAGCTGCCTGACCAATTCCTCCAAGGAATCCAATTCTACAGAGTGTGACCTCATGTAGGACTCTGTGAGGACGTCAGTTAACATCAGTAAAGTTAACTGAGGTTTTGTTTTGCTGGGAGAAGGTAGGGTGAGTGTATTATGGCCTGGTATGGATTAATATGGTTGCAGTACTTTTGAGTCAATCCTGTTCCAGTTTTACCGACATAACAACTGGGGCAACCAAGCACGCAATCTGGAGAGACGTAGCAGGAACATCAACTTCTAACAAAATAAAATCCCTTCTTAAAATCAGGCATAAATAGTGGCTTTATAAACAAGTGCTCCGACACGGCACTTTAAGATGCATGAGTCAGGTATAATTGGTTGAGGGGGACAAGGTGACTTTATAGAGCAGGGTAAATTAATGCCCCAGAGATGGCAAAGACCAAGAATTTTTTTAAAAAGCCAGATAAGCATTTTCGTGGATATAAAAAAATACTTTCACAATAATTGGAGTGCTTTCAGTTTTCAGTATCAAACAAAGAATTACACATTTGCTTTTCCGGACCATACTTGTTCCTGAGCAACTGACTTCCTTGAATGAAAAAGACATGTTTTATATTAAAGCGTGTATTAATCCTAGACTATTTTGGCATTTATTCTTACAGGTACCTACTGCCTTAAGAAATTCAGTTGTGGTAGCAGAACCATGTCGCTCTCTGAAACAGATTATCCATGCAATGAGAAGACACACGACCAGAATATGAGTATTACTGGTAGTTAATCATTCCAGTACACATTAATAAAACAATAAAACAACGATAGTATATAACTCTCAGTCACATATGAAGCTAAATGCAGTTTGCTTAATGAATAACACTTGAGTTTCGCAGAGCTAATTATCTTGGGTGAAGACGAAACATATGTTACAATGCCGCACGAGTCAAAATGAAAGAGCAGGGACATCACAGCAACCCTTAAGTAATGAGGACATTTCACAACTTGCATAGTAATTTATTGCGATTCAAGAACAAACATGAATATTTAAAACTGTGCAAACAACACGTGATGAATTTAAAGTGCTCCTGGCAATTAAGCAATGCTGTGCGTTTCCCGCAATCGGTTTACTTACATTTACGTTTGAACAGAACAACACAATGAGCACTATATCAAGAAATTCATAATTGCAGGAGCAAAAATGAGAAACCACGGCCTACTTTATGAGAAAAACTGACGAGCGCGAAGGTGAAACGTGTGAATTTCCACCTTTTGTTCATCTGCTTGTTTCTTTTTGTAGGTTGTTTTGGCCAACGGATTCCTCACTCGAGACTTGATTGGCCAACGGATTCCTTACTCGAGACTTGATTGGCCAACGGATTCCTCACTCGAGACTTGATTTACTGCTAAGAATTTGAGGGTTTGTGTACTCCACCACTAACCGTACAGTAATAAACATAATCCACTTCCTCCTCGGAAAGCAGGAGTACAAACTGTGACTCGCGCTTCAACAGCCAACGGACTGCAGCGCTGGGGATCATTGACCTAAATATTGCACCATCGCATAAACAACACAAAATTAGATTTTCTTTCCGCCAAATTATCTGTAATCTGTGCTATTTGCTCACTCGGCTAATCCAAAGATTACAGGCCGTAACATAAAACTACAACTTTTTTTAATCATTCATTTCCACATATACACAATATTTGGCTGCAACTGAATGAAAACACTTTATTTGGGAGGAAGATCAGTGACCTAATTCCACCCAGAAAAAAGTATATACATATGTACATATTTCAATGGCATTGAAACCTCACAAATCCTAAAACATCCCAAAATATGGTCCCTAATACTTCTTGCCAAAATAAATTGATAAAATTGACAACTGTTTTGACATAATAATGTACTAGTATTATTATTTTTTTGTTCCATCAGCTTAAAAACGATCAAGCTCTTTCCTTAATTAGCTGTGAAATACAAGAGTGATTTATAATTCCATTTGGCTGAAGATCCAAGCAATGGATTGAAGGCCTTTACAGATATAATTTTGTAAGTGCACGGGAGCAGACCAAATTGGCTTGAGCAGCATTCCTATGGGATGACTTAAAGATTAAAGATAATAAAAGAGGGATTACGTGGCCGCACTGAACCAGTGAAACACACACTACAGTTGACAACTGACAGCTTCCACATTGCAATTTCTCAAAATAAGCTATTTCTTTTTTAACATAAAGTCATAAAGTGATTAATCTGAAATTAAACTAGTCAAGGAGACAATAAGCTTTCTCCCAATTACTATGATTGAGATTGACGGCATTCTGGTGGCCTTGCCGTTTTTAGCAGATATAGCAGTTTTTGCTTTGACTTCATTGTAGTAGAATATTTATTTTCCAAACTTAAGGAGGGAGCCACTGTGTGATATCAGGCCATTCACAGCAGAGGAAAATCAACTCTCCGTTTCATTGGGCTGCTCCGATTCCTTTATCCTCATTGGTTGTTAAAACATCCCACCCAGGGGCACACAGAGGAAACCACAATACAGGAGGAGCTAGCTTATTTGATTTATTCAGGTGACCCATAATCTACATGTGACAAATAACAACATTGTCAGTAACTACTGTGGGGTAACATTTCACATTAAGTTCTGTAATACATTGTGCAATTACTACTTGGTAACAAATATGTTCATTCCATGATATGCACATTTTGTGACAAATGAAGGTTTGCCATTTATGCAATCACGCCCTTTCAAATGGTTAATATTACCCCAACCCACAAAGTACCCACAATTCAAACATGCCACTTTATGTAATTACGGAACTTATTCAACAATGTGGAAGAAGTTAGGACAACAACAATGTTCATAATAACTACTCTACACTACATAATTACTGCTCTGTACTGCTGTATACATTCGTTCTTACTTCCTGGTGCAGCTAAGGTAGCTGTCTAAACTGCCCAAGCTAAGGACTTCCAATTATGGGTTGATTCAACAAGACAGAGCTTTCAGTTATTTTCAATGCAAAGCTTTAGAACTTGTGACTTTGCAAAGGACACCGCTCTTTCTGAATTCTAACGGGTTTATGATCCACTACCCCCAGTTGGGTAATAAAATGTTCTTGGTCAGAATGATTCATCTCGTCTTGCACCCTGTAAATTGAGAAGTTCTACTGTCCAGAGCTACAGCAGAATTTTGTTATTTATTTATATATTTATTTATATACTTATTGTTGTTTAAGTACTCAAATGCATGTAAAATCCCTCACAATTTACATGCAAAATTTGCTGCGACGCGTTTCATGACTAAGGCTCCGTGTGTGTGGAGAATTATCTCAGGCATGGATTTTCACACCACCAACATTGTGACCCAGAAAGTACATTCAAGTTGCACAAACAAGCACTTAAAACTCTAAAACTCTACAAAGCAAAGAAGGCGGGCACTCTTGGGTTCTCAAAAGGAGTCATAACGGCTTTCAGATGGGCTTGGCTATGGTTTTACACAAATACTGCCTCCTTAAGTTCACACGTGGCTGGTGTGTCACACATCACGGCCAGTTTGCGTGTACAATCCATGAGCAAGCACAGAAAACTTGGACAACATGTTTCTTGCCAGAGACCTGCTCAGCTTTACCATGCTGTGTATCTGTGGTTACTGTACGACTAACCCTGAACCCCGCTGACCTGGATACGTTGGCATGTGCAAGGTTGGTACGTCTATGTGAGATCTCTGGGGAAAGCAGAGGAAGTGCCATGATGGGCCAGTAGGTGGCAGTCTCGGCCCCCATGGACCGAGTCGAAAGGCCCTTGTAAAGTTATGGGATACCGAGCTGTAGAAGATGAAATCTTCCAAGTTGAGATGTTAATGTGACGTGCTGACTCACTGTGGTCATTATGATCCCATGGCACCTACTGAAAGAGCAGCAGTGAACCGAAGTGTCCTCCTCAAATTCTCAAACTGATTCTCTACATCTGGCCCTCTAATCATTCCCCTTAGAGCTCAAAAGCTATGCAGTCCCTCACATCTCCTACTCCCCTTGTTCTCCCTGGACATAACTCACTTTGAATGTCATTGTTAGATAACCTTCCAAGCAAAATGAACGTTAATATAAAACAAATAAATGAATAAATTAAATGGGTCACCAGCGTGAAACAAACACTGACATACGCTGGCTCAGACTGCTGACCCTATAGGCTCGTACACTTGTTGTCACAAAGCACCTGTGGCCGTCTTCGCTTGGATAAGATTACTGGATGCCGCAGAGAATCGAAAACCTTGCGGCCGCACATACAGCAGAGTGGGTGGCAAACATCCAGGAATGACACCTCTATCGGAAACGCACGACTGAAGCCGTGACTACTGTGAGCTTTGTTTCCCCACAAGCATGTGCCAATTGTATCATAGCCTACCGTAAAGGAAAACTCCAGGCTAAAACACTTGTTAGAATTATTTGCATATTGGTGACGTGAAATGCATCCCAGGTCCTATTTTCCTGTTTTGTGTAATATTTCACTTACGCAGCTAAACTTGAGTTCTGTAGACAACGTGACGTCACGCGGTGATATTGCCACAGCAGGCACAGCGCACTTTAATATGAGTGTGTCTTCAACTCGCTATATCACCAATTATAAGTCAGATATTCGTTTCAGCCCCTTTGGGACAACAAGTCAGGGGTTTTGCCTTGACTCCCTGATAATCAACTTTCTGCAATACTACTAAGATAAATCAATCATTTATCAAGAGGACATACCTATTTTTGCCATACTAGCAGCCTCAATAGTCCAGAATGCAACAGAGCAGCTTTACGGAAAATGGGGGGCGTGTCCATGATGCTTTAGCCTTTTAGCGAAGTACTGCTAGCTAGCTTGCGAATGTCAATGTCAATCTAGCTGGCTGTGTACACTGCACCCCTACTCACGAAGGGAGGTGGCGAAAGTAGTTCTGGGTAATGTAGGAAAATAACACACTGAAGCAGATCCAGAAGAAACCTGACAGGATAGCAAGTGAAATATTGTGATAATAAAATATATTACACATACAAAGAAATTAACCCTGGAATGAATTGCACATCGCTCCTACATGTTTACCAACGATCTAAGTGTTCTAGACTGGAATTTTCCGTTGAGGTAAATTAAATAAAAATCAATACCAAAACAAAAGGTTAAAATTTTAATTCAATACTAATCTGTGCATATGATTGTAATCTCATAAAACAATACAGAGAAGTAGAGACAAACTGAGAGACAATTACATATCTTCAAGGTCGCTGGCATCTATCTATGTGGGTGGCTCTTGACAAGATTGTATATGCTGAACTGTTTTATTAAAAGCACTTCCATGTGCCCTTGCTTACAGAGTAACTAAAATTGATTTTAGAGTCTAATCCTCTTAATTGTGTATAGCAAAGAGAAAGACATATCAAAAAATATCTGTGAAGAAGCTTCCCTAATTAAGACTAAACATACAGAAAATAGCGCACTGAAATAACGAGACGTCCAAACGTCCGCACAGACTGGTGCGGTTTACGATTGTGAATCCGTGCCGGCAACAAAAGGGCCGAGCAAAAGTAAGATGCTTGACCCTCTTTCAGTCTGGCGAGGACAGGAAGCTCCCAACACAGATTTATCCCGGAGTTGCTAAATGGGGTAGAGCTCTCTCTAAGAACAGGGACAGCCTGTTCTTCCTGGAAAAGCGTCTGGCTCCACAGAGCTGTGAATATGCTTGAGGAATCTGAAAGAGCTGTACTGGCGAGCTCGTTTAGTTCACCCCTTCAAATCAAATGCGCGCTGCAACTTCAGCACAAGCTCCACTCTTTACAGCCCTGTCAACTGTGACCGGCCATTCAAACAGGCTATATTTGGCTATCTGCGAATAAGCACCCCTAAAATGATGAGAGCCTTGGTCGCTGATTGTGTGACCATCTCCCCCACAGTAACAGCACTACCTAGTTATACCACTAGGTGGGGGGGAAAAAGTATTGATGGGACTTCCCTCCCAAGTAGTGGTAGGCCCAGAACTATGCCTGCTCTTGCGCTTGTTGAATGAACGAAAATTAATTGATTTAACCTTTACTTAACCAGACAATTCAACTGAGACATACAATCTCTTTTACAAGGGAGACCATGCATGACATCACAAATCCTTCTACCCCCATCGAAAGTTCGCCCGCAGAATTTTTGCCACGGTAACTGCGAACTGACACGGCGGTCCACCACCAACTCAAAAAGTCAATTATTTGCGCCTCTCGTCTTGCACCTTACAAATGACGGTGGTTTGTGAATGATTTTCACCGAATGTTACTCTGGCCCTACCACCAAAACGTTACCATATGACGGTGTAATACAGAAGTGCCTGAGACGGAGGCTGACTACGCAGGAATAAGAACATGATTTGCAACGCAATCCAGTAATCAAGAACAGATGCATGCTTTCCGCAGGGTCATTCAGAATGTCAACCATCATGGCACATGTGTCGGTTCCAGTTTATAGTGCAGGCATGCAGGGGAGTAACTGACCCCTGTTTGCCTGGACATCCGCATGGGTGTTTTGGTAAACACCTCAGCGATGTGTTAACAAGTCAACTTTACGGCGGTTCCCGATTAGAAGGCGTTGAAGACGTCTGAATAGTATTTGGTTTTAGTACTTCCCGAGGAGAGTGAGCGAGCTTCAGTATGGAGGTATACAAAAAAACTGCATGATTCAGTACGGCGGTATACAAAAGAACTGCATGATGTACTGTTTTTGGATTCCCAGAGCTCTGGTACATCTGGGCAGGGAAGGGGCCCGCTGAACGAAACCACACTCTCCCCAGGGGTCTCAAGCTTTAAATACTCAACAGCCATCTTTTCTGCAGACCGAGAGAGAAGTTAGCGCTTAGTTTTGTCATCGTTTCCTGTGTTATTCAACAATTGGGCTCTCGGGGGAGGGGGGATTCTCACACTTCTTATCCTGCCATTTGCTGTATATTGTAGCCATCTGTTAGAAAAAAAGATGTGACTGAATTCGGAATAATACAGGAGGTATATTGGGGGGGAAAATTAACATTCTACATTATGAGAGGCTTTGCGCAGACGTTATTGTCACCGGGTGCCTGCTTATCATTGTAAAAACCCAAATAAAGCCTGCATTCAATCAACATTTGTCCAGAACATTGACTCACAAATTCACACTTCAAAAAGTATAACCTGCATTTGTTTGTAGGTAAAAGGTCCGGACCTAACAACCAATCTGGGACTACAGCATTCAAACATGCATGTGCCTTAATTGATCCCCTTCCGATCAACCCTCTGAAAATGGCTAAAAGAGACCAGAGATAGTGGGGGAGAGACCAGGGATAGCAGGTCTCTTCCCCACTCGTCTGTTATACTGTCTCTAGACACGCATTTCTCTGGCACTAATATATATGGTGTTAGAGGAATCAGGAGGTAAGACGGCCCCTCTATCAGAAGGCTTCCAGGGAGAGATTATTGGATCATATTATTGGATCCAATAACACACAACTAAATAAATATTATTTTTATTTTGTTTTTTTCTAAATTAATGTTCTCAGAAGGACTGTCAGTTGACTGGTACTAAGTGCATGAAATACAACAATTCAAAAGGGCAGGAAAAGGAAATGTGTAAAACTCTACTGGGGAAACAGAGAAAGTTACTCGTCTCTTTCGGCCTCTCCTCAAGAAGCAGACGCAGGCCAATAAACAGAAGGGTGGTAGATATGGAACTGGGATTTTAAACAGAAGGTTGCAGGTCCATATCTTATTGAACGCTACGGCAATTGAACTTAACTTGACCCGCTTCTGAAAAACATCTTGCTCCCTGCAAAGCCAGTAGGTACAGTAACCATGGCAAAGTTCTGCAGTGCTGTATAATAGACAATGAACTGATTTTCCCATTGGTCCAAATAAAAAAAAAAAAAGGTTTTATCAGCAAGCTCAAAAGCAAGGTTTCCAAACACGGCAGAAAACTTGATCAATGGAGGAGATTACATAGGATTGGCCGACACACAACAGACAGGAAAAATGTTGCCTGAGTTTAATTAAGAGAATGTTGCCTTGTGGCGGAGCAGGGGCTGCATATTTCAAACAAACAGTTCTCAAAAACAGCCTGTAGTGCTGTGCAGTGGCATGGCCCTAAAATTAAATCCCTCATAAATCATTGACATAGCATGTCAGCATGTTTCAACATTTATTTACAACCCCTCTGTCGTGGGACATATATGGATTTAAAGAAACATCTGTGTTGTCTTGGAACTGCGGCCTTTTTTTTTACTACTGACCTGTAGCTTTGAATACTTTAAACTTTTTTTTTTACTAGTCACAAGTTACATTTACTTACTAACCTACCTTTTGTAACACAATTCTTAATAGCAGAATATCTTGATTTTCGATAAGTTTATCGTGGTGTGTGGGTACTGGTCCAGTTATAATCTAAGCTATTATTTGTGGAGTGTACATAGATAAACATTAAGAATACATTTACACATCCATGTGATTATTATTATTATTATTATTATTATTATTGTTGTAATTATTATTATTATCATACTACTAAAAGGCTTGTGGGTTCACTGAGAGATTATAACTTCCAGCTCTTTCTGCGTCCAGGCCAGCTGAACACAACCACAATTAACCTGTAGAAGGATCAGATAATAAGTCAAATGCTCCAACCACAAAGACCTCTAATTCAACTTGGGCCATTCGACTTGGCTTCAGCTTTGGACTTGAGGACAACAAATCCGAACAAAATATGAAAATCGCACACTTATCTCCATGCAAAAAAGGTTTTTTAATTTTTAAGTTACCAACATGTTTCGGCAGTATGCCTTCATCAGGGTGTAATCAAAGCCAACAACCCACAATCTGCACAACACGCTGCATCAACACAATATCCTCAATTATGACAAAGTAGCATTTGCCTGAATGGTTTAACACTGGCGTTGCAATGTTCACTGGGCGGGAACACGGCCTTAATGGCAGGTGCAAATGGAAACAGGACTGGCAGGAGTGTCCCTTCCTCTGCTGGGCAGGGAGCATTTTCACAGGGGACTGATTAACACCTCAGCCCTGCGTGGTCAGGTGGCCTTGTGTCAGCTGAGCCGTCTCCAGTGCACAGGCAGGATAGTGTGGAAGGTAGGCTGGCCTTGTCTCAGCTGAGCCGTCTCCAGAGCACAGGCAGGATAGTGTGGAAGGTAGGCTGGCCTTGTGTCAGCTGAGCCGTCTCCAGCGCACAGGCAGGATAGTGTGGAAGGTAGGCTGGCCTTGTGTCAGCTGAGCCGTCTCCAGAGCACAGGCAGGATAGTGTGGAAGGTAGGCTGGCCTTGTGTCAGCTGAGCCGTCTCCAGAGCACAGGCAGGATAGTGTGGAAGGTAGGCTGGCCTTGTGTCAGCTGAGCCGTCTCCAGAGCACAGGCAGGATAGTGTGGAAGGTAGGCTGGCCTTGTGTCAGCTGAGCCGTCTCCAGAGCACAGGCAGGATAGTGTGGAAGGTAGGCTGGCCTTGTGTCAGCTGAGCCGTCTCCAGCGCACAGGCAGGATAGTGTGGAAGGTAGGCTGGCCTTGTGTCAGCTGAGCCGTCTCCAGCGCACAGGCAGGATAGTGTGGAAGGTAGGCTGGCCTTGTGTCAGCTGAGCCGTCTCCAGAGCACAGGCAGGATAGTGTGGAAGGTAGGCTGGCCTTGTGTCAGCTGAGCCGTCTCCAGAGCACAGGCAGGATAGTGTGGAAGGTAGGCTGGCCTTGTGTCAGCTGAGCCGTCTCCAGAGCACAGGCAGGATAGTGTGGAAGGTAGGCTGGCCTTGTGTCAGCTGAGCCCTCCCCAGTGCACAGGCAGGATAGTGTGGAAGGTAGGCTGGCCTTGTCTCAGCTGAGCCGTCTCCAGAGCACAGGCAGGATAGTGTGGAAGGTAGGCTGGCCTTGTGTCAGCTGAGCCCTCCCCAGTGCACAGGCAGGATAGTGTGGAAGGTAGGCTGGCCTTGTCTCAGCTGAGCCGTCTCCAGTGCACAGGCAGGATAGTGTGGAAGGTAGGCTGGCCTTGTCTCAGCTGAGCCGTCTCCAGAGCACAGGCAGAATAGTGTGGAAGGTAGGCTGGCCTTGTGTCAGCTGAGCCATCTCCAGAGCACAGGCAGGATAGTGTGGAAGGTAGGCTGGCCTTGTGTCAGCTGAGCCGTCTCCAGAGCACAGGCAGGATAGTGTGGAAGGTAGGCTGGCCTTGTCTCAGCTGAGCCGTCTCCAGTGCACAGGCAGGATAGTGTGGAAGGTAGGCTGGCCTTGTCTCAGCTGAGCCGTCTCCAGTGCACAGGCAGGATAGTGTGGAAGGTAGGCTGGCCTTGTCTCAGCTGAGCCGTCTCCAGTGCACAGGCAGGATAGTGTGGAAGGTAGGCTGGCCTTGTCTCAGCTGAGCCGTCTCCAGAGCACAGGCAGGATAGTGTGGAAGGTAGGCTGGCCTTGTGTCAGCTGAGCCGTCTCCAGCGCACAGGCAGGATAGTGTGGAAGGTAGGCTGGCCTTGTCTCAGCTGAGCCGTCTCCAGCGCACAGGCAGGATAGTGTGGAAGGTAGGCTGGCCTTGTCTCAGCTGAGCCGTCTCCAGAGCACAGGCAGGATAGTGTGGAAGGTAGGCTGGCCTTGTCTCAGCTGAGCCGTCTCCAGTGCACAGGCAGGATAGTGTGGAAGGTAGGCTGGCCTTGTCTCAGCTGAGCCGTCTCCAGTGCACAGGCAGGATAGTGTGGAAGGTAGGCTGGCCTTGTCTCAGCTGAGCCGTCTCCAGTGCACAGGCAGGATAGTGTGGAAGGTAGGCTGGCCTTGTCTCAGCTGAGCCGTCTCCAGTGCACAGGCAGGATAGTGTGGAAGGTAGGCTGGCCTTGTCTCAGCTGAGCCGTCTCCAGAGCACAGGCAGGATAGTGTGGAAGGTAGGCTGGCCTTGTCTCAGCTGAGCCGTCTCCAGAGCACAGGCAGGATAGTGTGGAAGGTAGGCTGGCCTTGTGTCAGCTGAGCCGTCTCCAGAGCACAGGCAGGATAGTGTGGAAGGTAGGCTGGCCTTGTGTCAGCTGAGCCGTCTCCAGTGCACAGGCAGGATCGTGTGGAAGGTAGGCTGGCCTTGTGTCAGCTGAGCCGTCTCCAGAGCACAGGCAGGATAGTGTGGAAGGTAGGCTGGCCTTGTGTCAGCTGAGCCATCTCCAGTGCACAGGCAGGATAGTGTGGAAGGTAGGCTGGCCTTGTCTCAGCTGAGCCGTCTCCAGAGCACAGGCAGGATAGTGTGGAAGGTAGGCTGGCCTTGTGTCAGCTGAGCCGTCTCCAGTGCACAGGCAGGATAGTGTGGAAGGTAGGCTGGCCTTGTGTCAGCTGAGCCGTCTCCAGTGCACAGGCAGGATAGTGTGGAAGGTAGGCTGGCCTTGTGTCAGCTGAGCCGTCTCCAGTGCACAGGCAGGATAGTGTGGAAGGTAGGCTGGCCTTGTGTCAGCTGAGCCGTCTCCAGAGCACAGGCAGGATAGTGTGGAAGGTAGGCTGCTGCGGTGGTTAGTGAACTGGCCTTGCGACAAGGAGTTTGCGAGTTTGAATCCGCCGCCTGGCTGTCGTACCCTTGAGCGCGGTGTACCTCGAATACGCGCAAGTGCCTCCATAAAATATCCAAACGTACGAACAAATACGATAGAAAACGAGTCGGGCAATTTGCCCCGGACGAGGTCATCTGCTCAACAAATGAATAATGTAATGTACCGGAGATCAAGGGAAATCCATTACTTGTATGGCCTTTGGACGGGGACCTGGAGAGGCAGAGTTTCACTAACGTGCGCAGAGGCGCCGTTTCCAGGTCGGGTCTTGGAGAAGCGGTACAGGGGCAGGAACGTAGAGGCGCAGTGGGGAGGGGGCGTAACTATATGTTGCGACTCCCTGGTCAACTCAGGTTGTCATAAAAAACAAAACAGAAGAAAAACACACTCACCACATCCTGGAGCGGCGCCCACACGTACACCGCGTGCCTGATTCAGGCTTCGTTAGATTAGTCTCGTTAAACTCTGGAACATCCTGCTCATTACATGCAGGCCTGTAGGGTTTCTCGACATATGTTTTGTACATATACGTGTATATATATATATATATAATTTAATTTTCTTTAAGAAAACAACCATGAACCATCTGACCATGCACCAAGCCACACGGCCTCTTATAAGTCACACATTTGACTTTTGGTACAGTCCAAACTGATTGATAAATATAAACACAAATTGATAAATATAAACACAAACCACAGCTGTGGTTTTGCAGACTTGACGCTTGATCATAGGTTGCAATGAAAATATAGGTCAGGTTAGCACAAGCCTTACAGCTGCTTCTTAAAAATATGTCACGACATTCTTTTTACCCATTCCCATTACCTATAAGTATGACATACAGTAAAGGGACGAGAAGGGAAAATTGATAGAAAGTATTGGTTTTAAACTTCATCCAGACAGAAGCCTGCTCCGATTGTTCCAAGCCCATATTCACCAGTAACACAACCACGACCAGCCCTGTTTATATTGCACATACCGTATACCATTGAGGAGACTTGATAGAGGAGCCCCCGAAGGTTTTCTAACCATAAATAGACAGTTAGTTAAATTTCTACTTGCAAGTCCTCCTTGCCCACATATACAGAATGTTCAATGTTGGTAACCTAGTATATAATAATGTATGTGTATTCCCAATGGGACACTGGCTTAAATCAAGCAGAATGCTGTTGATAGTCAATGTTCCCGACCCAAAGCAATAACTGAAAATGTATTGTAAGCATACAACAGACACAAAATCATAACAAAATGCCTGGAATGTTAACCATATATTTACAAAGACTATAATCAGCAAAACATCAAACCAGTGGTCGTCTGTCTGTTTTTGTTTCACACCCGAGAGACAAGATATGTTTATCTGGGGTGTGAACAGTTTTATAGTTTCTCATCAACAGAGCCCATACATTAGCTTATAACGAAACATGACACATGCCTCGGCATTTACTGATCTCATATCCCAGAATCCCTGGGAAAGCTGCTGGAGACAGTCGCTCAAGCATTTCCATTGCATTGCTGAATTATGTCAATGTATCCTTCCCACACGCCCCACAAACAGAGGAACCTCAGTCAGAGCACAATCCCAGAATGCACTAGTATTCTGTCAAAACACCTTTGACACAAAAACAATGACAAGCTACCATTTTATTACAGTGACCCAATTAGCCCTGCCACTGCATACACACTCTCTTGAGCTGTGAGCTCGGAGCAGATATTTTTGATAGCCAAGTTCATCAAAAGACCATTCAATTGTACAGACGTTACAATAGTCTACACTTCACCTTAATTGTTTCTGCATGGCTGCTAAAAGCAATACCATAAACAATGGCTAGAGTACAGAGTGTACCCAGTAAAATCCAATTTACAAGTGCGCTCAGCACCAAATTACTTAAATATCCAAACCCAATTATAGAGACGTTTCTTCATTTTAATCTCTTTAAGATGAATCTCTCAGTAAGAAAATGCATCAGTTTGAATGTATATATTTGAATCAGACCATTAATCATGAATAATTTATCAAAATAAATCCTGCAACAGCAATAGATACGTATGTAACACAGGAATTACAAGGTTTAACTGCTATTATGCGGTCAGCTCTGTGATTGGCTGTGATCCCACATGGAACTGTAATTTGAAGCGCAACTGAGCTCTTCAGAATTTGACATTGTGACAGAAAGCAAATTATAGATAGAATTTAATTTAGTATCATGGCACCTGCACCTGGTTCAACCTGGCTTCATGACTGAGCTATTAAATTGTTCAAATTTGAAATGACTCAGGATATTCCATCGAACACTGAACTTAAACTTTAGTCTATTTCACATGCTCATCGCAAGGTCCCAACCTGACATTTGTTCACAAAATGTTATACAATGCCTGGATAAAAAAAAACTGTCAAACAAAGACATTTTTGGAATAAGTATTTCTATGCCAAACACTGTCTTTGTGTCTCACTGATTATTCTTAAATATTCATTTCTTAAAGGTTCTTGTGTCTGTTATTTCTCAACAAAGGGATATTTTTTTTTTTAATGAAATAAGCAGAAGTCATGTAATTCATGTCACTTGAAAACATTATTCTTATAATCTGAAAACAAATTAACTGACAGGTGAAGTGAATAACATTGATTATATCTACGGGAATTGGGGGGTGCGATTACATTTAGCTGTAAATTACACTGGAACAGTATGCAACACATGGTTGACTAAATGGCTCTAAGTAATCAATGGTCTGACGTATCAAACAAGCCTTAAACCATCACTCTGCTGCCAGAAATACAGTAGATATGGATGGATAACTTCAAGGGGTTCTTCTCCTGACTTATTTTTCCATAGAGTTCAATAGGAAAATTTGTCAGGAGAAGCAACCCTTAAAGTGATCAATCCATATCTACTGCATATCTGGGAGCAGAGTGATGATTTGAGGCTCGTTTGATACCTCAGACCCTTGATGATAAACAGCCATTTTACCAATCATGTGTTCCATACTGTTCCAGCATAATTTACAGCTACATCTAGTCCCACCCCCCAATTCCCATAGAGATCCATTCAAATGCAGATATGTTATAGTATCGCTTGTAAGAGTACCAGAGATATGTCTTTAATAAGATAAGACTTTTGATGTTGTTGGGTCACAGACATCAGGAAGTCATGACATGCGACGAAATATTAAAAATGATTACTTTATTCTACATTATGTCCAATATTTTTTGATGGGGGGGGGGGGACTATGTACAAAAGGTTCTATAATTTCTAAACGGTTCATGCAATATTGATGAAAATACCCTCAAATTAAAGCTGACAGTCTGCCCTTCAACCTCATTGTATCCTTTCAAACTCAAAGTGCTACCAAAATAACAATGAGATAATCAATGTTATTCACTTCACCTGACTGTGGTTTTAATGTTGTGGCTGATTGGTGTGTGTGTATATAAACTCCTCAAAAAAAGTTTGGAAACGTTATTTCGGTCGATTATTCCTCCCCTTTAATAATACCAATTGGTATTGTATTTTATATCGTTGGAAAGCCTGATTAGTCACCTTTACAACGAGGTACAACTTGTAAGGATCATGCATTCGTGGAATGAGCAACACAGCTAACCGTGTGGGTAGCGGCCCAAAAAAATGTGCCAAAATCCCCTGCAATATTCTTCTGTTGGTATTCAGAACGTATGAAATAACGTTTCCGAACTTTTTTTGAGGAGTGTATATATATATATATATACATATATATAAATATACATTATGTATACACACAAACACACACACAAACAAGCACACATACCCGCAGACAGACATCACACAATTACATGCATGCTTGTGCACGTACATATACACAAACACACACAAAAGGCACACGTGCACGCAGACATGCACATGTTTCCACATGCATGGCTGGCGGCCGGGACACTTTGCTGTGCTCTCATTGGGCAGAACCTGCCCCCTCAGACCTCCTGTGAATCTGACCCCCACATGAACCCAACTGTGGCCACTGGCCAGCGCCACTCAGCCCCAATTCCCCACGAACAACACTCGAGAAACTCAATAAAAGCACGTCTGCAGAGCTGCACAGCTGCACGTCCAGCCTTTCCAATAAGGAGGAGGTGCAGACGCTATGAAATTCACTGCTTGTTGTTTCTAATGCAGCTTCAATCCCCTGCACGTGTTCATTTCTGAGACAAAATACTGTTTCTAAAATGTGTCAAACAACACAGAATCTTATTCATTCATTTTAAAATGGTTCAGTAGGTTTTGTCTTTCACAATTAGGAAAGACCTTAAATATCACCTTTGGACATTTCAATGCCTTTTCTCTTCTCACGCAGAGTTCAGCAGTTAGTGAAATACTCAAAGTCACAAATAACTACAAAGTAGTTAGATTAAATGGAGTTTGCTATAGCTCCCTGGTACTCAAATCACAGTCCTTGAGGTCCGAGAACTGCCGGTTTTTCACCCTGCCTTTTCCTGGGATCAGGTGTAAAGACAGTAGTACTACTTGTTCAGATAATTACCTGGGGAAAAAAAAAACCAGGGCTGAATTTGGATTTGAGGTCCAGATTTGAATATCCATGCTATAGCTAAAATAAATGTGCCTAACTAAACCTCCAGGATCAGTTGCATATTAAGCTCCATGCACAATTCACAGTGTCAAAGGTGATTCTCTTCATCAGCACGTGAAAAGCTGCGGAGAACACTTACCCCCGCCTCCCGAGTGCGCCGCCTCTCCCAGCTGCTTGAAGGGGTTGAACTTGGGTTTGGGGGCGACCACCGGCGCAAACTTCTTGGGCGTCTGCTGCTGGGACACGGAGATGCTGGGCGTGCCGAAGGCCGGGGTGGCCTCCACCCTGGCGGTCACCTGACCCAGCTGGTCACTGTCGCTGTTGGGAGGACTCCACATGGTTCCTGGGACAGACCCGTGGGGAACAAAAGGAAGAAGAAGAAGAAGAAAAGAAGAGCAGTCAGCTCAGAGGGTCCCGTGCAGACTCTGGCGGCAACGCGATACTGAGACTGCTCAATGCTGCCGTCTGTTCCAGGCGCTTCCCATGTAGGAATGCCATATATTGCCCGACTGCTGAACATGCTTTATTGTACAGTGAGGGGGGGGGGGACATACATTGTAAAAACAGTAGGCTGCTTCTGTTATGCTGTATTTGCGCTAATTTTTCCCCGCTTGTGAGTTGAACAGAACGTCATCGTATTTACCTGAAAACACAGGGAACTGATAGTGAAAATGACTTCTATGCCCTTTGATCCATATCAAGTAACATTTTTCCACCATGACATCGTACAATACATAGGCCACCAACAACAACAACAACGTGTACAGGAATGTTAGAGAACTGAACGTCATTTTGAATCCGGTGGAAAAGGTATTCAAATTTAAAAATGTTAAAAGACAGCACCTATGGTGCCAATTGCCCTTGAGAGCACCAGACTGATCACACTCAAGTAAATATTCAAGTGAGCCTTACAATGATTTATAAATAACAGCATCTATGATGTATGCACGTAGTGATTAATGATAAGGTTTTCTAATGGAAAAGGGCTCGGGGATAGGGCAAGCTAGCATCAGCCAGTTTAACTAAATTGAGAAATGACTGTTCTTAAATTGGCAGTGACTTTTTATTCAGAAGAAACCCCTGACGACACAGCCATACTCTTTGCAGACAGGGTGAAACCAGGGGCGGACATGAGTAACAGAATATAATCGGCTAACTCAGTGTGTAGAGTCACAAGTCATAGGCATGCGTCACAGCGTGCCAAATGTCGCTTACAGAGAGATTAAAAAGCCTGAAAAAGAGAAGGTGGCTGGTTTCCAGCCCTTGGTACTGACGGTCATTTGCAGCCTAACAGGGTTCGTCCTGGCAGCATTTCCCTGGGTTTATCTACACTTCATGCCTTGCACCTCAGGCATCTGGCTGTCATTTGTGTGGAGTCACCTGACTGAAATTCCAAAGTCACAAACAAGAAAAGTGTTCCCTGAGGCAAAAACAAGCAAACTACGGTAGAACTGCCACACCGTCTCAGGAGGGAGACCGCTCCGATTCTACAGATCTGAGAGTCCCCCCCATACCCCTCCTCCACATACACACTGCAAAAAATTAACAAGTGTTTTAGTCTTGTAATGACACTTTTTTTTTTCTTCTCAAAAGTGGAAAATATTAGCTCGTTTTAAGTTACTTTTTGCTTGACAAGTTAAATTATATTAGCCCACTGGCAAATCTTGAAATTAGTAAAACTATCTCACCCCACTGGCAGATAGTTTGTCTTATTTATCAAAAAAAAAGTGACAGAAATAAGATTCTAAAGTCTAAATATAAGATTAAAATGCTTGCTAAGATTTAATTTTTGCAGTGCGCACACACACACACACACACGCACACACGTACACACGCACGCACGCACACCAGAGGACCAGAGGACCAGAGTCAGCTGGTTTTGTTTTCAACCTTAGACCAAGTGAGGTGGGTTAACTGCGTAATCAATGGCTTTAACAGTCCATGTAATTGCTGAATAACACTGCAATCCAGCAGACCCTGCAGCTCTCCAGGGCCAGGCCTGCTGATCCATGTTATAGATGGAGTGAGAAAAGAGGGGGTACTTTCTCCTGCAGGGCTGGAGATTTATTGTACTGGGTCACTGAAGCGGGGTGAAATAGGGCAACGTATCCAACTGCTTCCTCTACAGTATCTACAAGTTCAGAAATAACAAGCCCCTTGCATTGTTAGGATATACAGAGGGTGGATAAAATATAAGAAACACCCCTGAAAAATGGCATTATGTGTCTGCTTAAAAGAGGTCTAACCAGCAGCACTTTGCGAGGTAAGTCTCCAAAGCAAGATGAGCATACTACGTTCCAAAGGCGCCAAATAGTTGCTGCCGGACACTTGGTAGAATATTTGCGAATAACCACAGAACTACAGCTCTAAAAATCACCACAGAATTGAATCAACCCATATCTGAACCGACAAAAACAGTACGTCGTGAGCTTCACAAACCTGGTATTTATGGCAGGGGCACCATTCGGAAACCATTTGTATCCAAGGCTAATGCACAAAAAAGCATAACATGTGTAAGGAAAAAAACCTGGACCCCTGAGCAATGGCGAAAACTGATATGGTCTGATGAGTCATCTTTTACTATTTGTAATACATCTGGACGGGTTTATGTTTGGAAAAAGCCTTCAATCCACAATGTCTGTTGTCAACTGTTAAGTATGGTGGTGGTTCAGTAATGGTATGGGCCATTTCATGGGACTTATTGGGTCCAATGATTGCTCTCCATGGACGTGTAACGGGCAAATAATATGGAACCATTTTACAAGATCAGGTGGCAAACACTGTTTCTTCATGATGTCCTCATATTCCAACATGATAACCCCCCCCCCCACTCACAAAAAAAATAAAAAAAAAATTCCAAACACAAAACAAGAATGATGTCAAATGTCCATGCATGGCCTGCACAATCACACACCTATGAATTATGAGACGTTCTTAAACTAGATTTCCAGATCCCCCATCCCTCAAAGAAAAAGGAAACTTGAAAAAAACTTCTTGAAAACCAATAAATATCCAATTGTCAAATTGCATAAGCAGAAGATTGAAAGAAGGAAAAAAAAGAAGGGAAAAGAAAGGGCCTTAACTCTCCTACTAACTATTACTTACTTTTTATTAGATTTTTTTTTTTTGTTTGCCGTTATTTTGTATTTGTAAAAAAGGCTAACCGTTTGCACCTTTGAATAACCTCATGTCCTTCTACTCCATCATAGTTTGGCATCAACGAATGGCTTTTGGCTGCATACTTTGGCAAACACAATAAAATTCAGACGTATGAATCCATAGTAGCATTTGTATCTATGTCCTTTAACAGGTGGTCAGTTTTCTGTAAAAGAGGCTAAAACTAGGCGAGCGGAAGGATATCTTCTGATGGAATGAGATTGCACCGGTGCAACAGGTCTGCATTTCTCCCAGCCCCCGCACGTGCGGCTTGATCAATAAAGCCACCTGGAAACATTTGCTAAATGTTTAAAATCTCTCCAGGGATGTTTCGAATAACACACATTGCTCGGGCAGTACATCAACCGAGTGCTTTTAGGACTGCTTATTACTGAGGCGAGATCCTTAGCGGAAAAATGTGAAATGTAGATGCCGAGAAATGGGTGAAACAAGGTTAAGTGATTTCAGACATGTGCGACAAGATTTTTAGACAATAAGACCAATTCCTCCAAGCCTTCAAGTCCCACCCTAACGTTAAAATTAATCAGGACACTGATGAAACGAGACAATATTGTGCAAAAATAACCGTTCCATTATTATTGGCTGTGGTGTTGTTTTCATTGTATTATTAGTGGCGACCAGTCATTAGGAGTTGACACTGTGGTAGACAGCACCATCTGTAATTTATTGCTGGTGAAACTGTTTGCATGAGTCAGGAAGCAAATTCATAGACGGCGGAGTGGTCTTGTGATGCCCCAGTGACACAAACACAGCTTTTTCCTCAGTTGTACAGAGAACATTGGCCAAAACAGAACTTGGATCAATTTGTCTGTTCAGCGACACAATGTGGGGGGGGGTTGTGGGAAACAAGCGAGCTATTCGGGAGAGGAACTGCCAGCTCACAGCAGCATGATCGTTCCCTTGAGGCAGTAGCATGTGCCACAGTGAACACAAACACAGACGGCCTGTGTTCAGCAAGTCCACCAATCAAAAAAGAAGTACTTGCACATGTACATGCAGACAACTAATTTTGAAATCTTAAAAGGTAATGACAAGTGGCCAAGAGAATGATTTTTCATGTCGATGAACTTTTCATGTTAAACAGTTTTTCCTACCTATGTCATAAGGAATAATTTGCCTAAATCTTATTTGAGAGAATTGTATGCAATCTGTGCTCTGTGCGTTATCTACATACAGTACAAATTCATTTCTGAATTTTCAGTCTTCTGAAAAATTGTCCTGAAAATGAACCCCTGATGAACGGGTTTAGCTCCATACATCAGGCCAAAAAGGCTTACCTAGCAGATGCTCTATGAAAGTTTTTTTTCACTTTATCAAGTTAGAAAGTCTTTGGAACCATGATCCAGGGGAAGTATTCTGTCGCATACA
Organism: Ilyophis sp. 1 JC-2022; assembly: GCA_022702515.1. Lineage (NCBI taxonomy): Eukaryota > Metazoa > Chordata > Actinopteri > Anguilliformes > Synaphobranchidae > Ilyophis > Ilyophis sp. 1 JC-2022. The sequence continues at coordinate 133,988,970 of CM040395.1, forward strand.
CGCAACCAACAGATGGCACATGCAGTGTTGACTGACAAAGTGGCGAGCCTGCTCAGCAAAATGATCCTCCGTACGTCTTAACCACAAGGCGGAAGTACCGTTCTTCCCAACATTGCCGACGAGCAGATAAAGCAGTTGTCTTGAGTGTCAGGCGACGTGGCGGACGTGGCTGAAGGCTGGTACAAAAATGTGGTTGGGCACAGGCCTTAAATTTGCCCGGGCAGATATGAGGCCATGCGTTCAGGAAGGCAATATCCCTCACGTCACTGGACAGATGATGTATGACCGTAAAGGCTTTCACTGAAATGTTGCTGGGTTCATATCAAAGTGCTTTGGAAGCCATCTGAGAAAACAAGCTGGAAACCTCGCCTTTTATGGAGGCTGTGGTACATTCGGCTTTTTATCATAAGCATCTATATCAGGTTTACAACCGGGAAAAAAGTAATGGGCACCAATAAAGCCAAAGAGGGCTTAAATGTCAAAACGTGATTCTTTAACTAATAATGTTATTACAAGTGACTGGAAATCAATGCCAATGTAAGATGTTTGTCTCTCTTTGCAGGGTATTTATTTTCCTGTTGGGTGCTTTGGATTGAAAGAGGCTACATTAAAAATCACTAAAAGCATTCCTCTCAAAATACATAAACATACCGGTCATAAATGACAGTTTTATAAGTAGGTATTGGAGGAATCTTGCACTATATCACCAAGAAGAGGAAGAGGAAGTGCCACACTCACCGCCTCACCTCCCTGCTTAAGAGGCAATGTTGGGCAACTAGCTCTATCCACAAAAATATTTCACAATCCGGTTCCAAAATCAGCTAAAATGGTAAGGATCCGTGTCACCTCAGTTCTGTCATAATGCGCACAAAACATCACCCGCTCTCAGACTGACGTGTGGACATTTTTAAGAAAAAAACTCAACACACCTTTTTAGCCTGGCTTATAGTGAATCGCTTTTACAGACTTATCTTATTTATTTTAATTTAATTTATGTGTATGTATGTTTTATTATGTTGTAATGTGTCTATCTTTTAGTGCATTTTATCATGATTTTATGTTAAGCAGTTGGAACTGAATCGTATGCATTGTGCTATGTAAATAAAGTTTTCAATGTAAATAAAGTTTGATTAACAGATTGATATCTCTCTCACTCTCTCGTTTTCCCACTCACTGAAGCACAAATCGGCCCCCTTATTTTACACTCCTTTGTGCTGCACAGCCACCTTGAGCCGTCTCCATTCAAAACTCAAAACCACATCAGCGGACAGAGAGTCCTCTCAGCACCTGCTCTATTCAGTTATCTGGGGGGGGGGGGGGGTGTGTAACGTAATGTCAAAGCGTGGCAGCACATAAAGTCTTCCTCCTCAGTGCTGGGGTTACACCAGGTCTCTGGCGACATGTCACACACAGGTGTCAGATACGATCCCCTGAGGAAAATTTAAACGTTGGGGCGAGAGGGGGTTTTGTCACTATTTATGGAGCCTCGGGAAGACCGTTGTTCACCAGGGGCTCCCGTTACCACCGCTGCTGAGCCCAGCAAAAGAGACGCAGTCGGCAGCATCACCGTGACATTTCAGGCCCTCGGAATATCTCCTGACCACGTACAAACAGGTGTTAAACTTTGTGTTTGGGATTTATGGGGCTAAACAACTCTGACTAAAACAAATCCACTCACAGTCACCATTTCCTCCAAATTACCTGGCTGGGAGTGTATTCATAACTTACCCTGACCAGAAGACTTTAACTCAGTTGTACAGCCCACTGTCAGAACTGTATGTAAATACCTCCAGGTATTGGCTAGAATGCTTTAGTTCTGATATGTAAAAAGTTAACTGTTGATGACAGGATATCCTGAGCCAATCACCTTGAGATGATTAGCACATGGACAGACCAGGATGGTATTATAGATTTTCATTTCGTGATTAGATGTAGGGCTGGGCGATATATTGCAACGATAATTATTGATTGCAATAACGGCCGTCGCCACCATGTGGGGTATTGCCTTTTTTTCGTCTTTTTTCCTTTAAGTATACCTGATGCGGTAGTAATCTAAACTTCAAAACCCGTGTGAAATTCTTTCGGGAAAAAAAACGTCATCACTGTCTATTGCGTCTTGATAAGACGGACAATCACAGAAAGGCGCTGCACCTTTCGTGCGATTGACAAAAACACATCACATGATCACGTGGAAGCTGCACAACCTTGCTGCTGGTTGGCCGTCTTATCAACACTCGATAGATGTCAGCGGTGATGTTTTTTTCCGGAAGCATTTCACGCGGCCTCTGAAGTTTGGATGTTTACTGCCGTATATCGGGTATACTTAAAGAAAAAAAAAACGAAAAGAAAGGCGCTCCACACGGTGGCAACGGCCGTTATTGCATTCGATAGTTATCGATGTTGTATATCGCCCAGCCCTAATTAGATGCATAATAATGGAAAATTGACAAACATTTGCAATTCATTTTATTTTTAGCATGAAAGTAATGTATTCATTCATTCTTTCATCCACCAAGATGAGGAGACCAAACATCTTCACCCTTGCCATCCCATCCCACCACCACCAACACCGCTTCATGTGCTCCTCTGCCCCCTCCCAAAAAGGTAGCAGCAGTGATGGGATGGGCAATTCCATTGGCAGAAGATTAAAAAATATATTTTTTTTATAAATGATTGGTTAAAAAACATGATGTATTTGTCACTTGGAAACACAGTAGTGTCCAAATAATCAGAGACAATCCAGGACTTGATCTGGACAAGTAAACATTAAAGAGTAATCACATACTTTACTACATTTAGGGCCTGATTTACTAAGACCTTTAGCATGTGCAAAACCTTTTAGCGCACGCAAAACCAATAACAAGACCGATGATTGGTCATTGCATTTGCTTTGCACCAATCATTGGTTCTGTTATTAGTTGTGCGTGTGCTAAAAGGTTTTGCATGTGACATAGTGTATTTTGCATAGTGTATTTTACAACCTTTTTTAGGGCATTTAAGTCTGCAAAAACAGGGCCCCTCTATCTTAAGAATGAGTATCACCCTTTAATTGTGTTAATTAACACATAACATATAATTATGATAGAAAGTCACAGCAGTTAAAGAACGATTGGGTAAAAACAAGCGGGGACTCGGATATACTACCGATCAGATACTCGATCCTAGATTGGCTCTATGGCAAGCCTACATTCCACGCATTTTAGTCCAGCACAACTACACAATCAATCATCTGTTGCGAGGAGCTCAAAATAGCCGAACACCCATTTCCATCGCAGACGCAGACTGCAAAGCGGCCCGTCTGTCTCCGTGCAGGTCGGCCTCTTGAAAACAGGTCCGTTGTGTTCCGAAAGCCGAGTCCTTAGTCGTTCAGTTTGCCGAGAGCGATCAGTTGTTATTGAAGACATTGCTTCAGAACCCCGCCCTCGCCCTCACGCGCCCCCCCCCACACCCTCACCGCCCCCAGATCTGTTCAGTCTCTGACTCTCGAAGGGGTATCTGGGTTCCATCAAACGGTCGAGCCGATAAGCCATCGCCGTCGAACAACAGGCCAATTCACCGCCTGGCGAATGCGAGGACGACACATTTACACTCTGTGTCTGGCGCTAAACGTTTCCTTTCCGTGACAAGTAGGACACGACTCTGATCGGAGAGATTATCTGGATGGGGAGATAATGGAACGGGGGAGGAAAAGGAGCGGGTCGGGAGCGTCGGTGAGAGATGTACAGGGACCTAACGGGAGGGTCGGACATACGCAAAGCCACTGCGTTCGGGGCGCTGTCTATTTGCATCAGATCCTCCGTATACTGTACGCGTCAGTTGCGCAGTCCCATCCAAATAACAAACTGCCACGCGGGAAGTCATTTGAATGCTCCACTTGTTTCGCGATATATTTTGATTAATGGCTCAACGGACCATAAATAGTTTGGGCATTGATTTGAGTATGAACGTGGAAAGTGCAGCCCCTGGTCTCGTGTAGTCCTCTGTTCTGCTGTCACAATAGGGTGGCTGCTCTCGGATCCTTCTCAACTGACAAGGGCACATAATCCCATGATGAGCACATGAACTACAGGACGACACAGAGTAGCTGGATACGCGAGAGAACGGGCAAAGGAACCGTGCTCTGGCATCGCTACACTTTCGGCCGAACCCGTGTGGCCTCTCCCCGCCCAGGTTGTGAGCAGAACTGCAAAAGAGCCAGGAAGTGCTCGGAAATTACAACCAGGCCTCGCTGGCGTCCAAACTCAACCACCAGGACTCGCATGAACGCTAGTCCAGAACTGCTTTCTGCTTTGGTGAACAGGTGAGGCGAATGAGCACATAGAGCCATGCTCAGATGAAGCGCATTCAGCAGCCGAAGCCAGCACAACACACTGGTTTTCACCATAGCAACACGTCCTTTGATCTGGTGTTGAATCTTGACCATGCCATAAAATACACAAACGCACTGACATCAGAAAGTCATGGATGTGTACATCTGGAAAATAAGATATAAAGGATTTTTTTTTTCCTTTTTTCCTACCACAATTACTTTCCACTTTTGGTCATTTTAACAGAAAATTCTCCCAGAAGCCAAAGGCACTAGAGTACTTTAAAATGAGCAAATGTAATTACGGTAACTCGCGTTGTTGTTAATTAAAGGCTGGCCATTTTATTAGGGATAATTGGTCAGTAAATTAACTTCCCTCCCCCCCCCCCCCCCCTCCTACCTTTTAAGTTAAGAATGAAATATTTTATTTCGCCAGAGACAGCTGTCTGGAAATAGGGTCTTTCACACTGGAGAAAATATATGAAATGTTCTCCTGGAATAAATCCCTCAACATTAGGGGGGTCATTCCAGCATAATTAACTTCTTGACTTATATGCAAATTATGTTGGTTTTTTCCCGTTGTTTTTTTGCCTGGCTTCTAATCACAATTACTGATCTGATATTGGCTTGGAAGCCCTGGACTTTTTTCTGACTGCCTTTGAGGACCTCTCGGTTTGCATTACTTGCCTTTTTAATTGTCTTCATTTTGGAAAGTGCTTTTTTAAAATAGAAAAGCAGCTGAACTTGTGCTCCCCAATCCCTTGTGACTGCTCGTTATATTCTGCACCGCACTCCAGCTGCTCAAATGGCTGAATGTCAGCGGACAAGTGTGCCCTCGCCTCACTCAACCTGTCACATATCTGCATGCACATACAAACACAGATACACACAGTCACAGACACCAAAACTGTGCGTGCCAACACACACATACACTGACGAGCACATGACCAAACATGCACACACAAGCACACGCAGCTTTCTCCATCCTTCAATCCCCAGGGCTGCCGACACACGCCTGACAACACTCGACTCAAGCGCAGGGTCACAAACGCACGTGTGCTCGGTTAACCAACGGCTCTAGGCTTCTTTGATTTGGTTTCAATTCCCAGGGCTGGGATGGAGATCGACAGATCATTCAGATCCCCAGGACAAATATCAACATAATGAGAATTAAATATAAATCATGTGAAAAGTACAGTGTGTCTCAATTCTGAGTAAATAATTACTCTGTAGCCTGGCCATGCGGACTACTTTAATTTGGATGGAACTGGCTGTTGTAATATGATAAAATCCACCATGGCATGGCGTATTGTGTGGAAAGGGAGTTTAAGGGCTGTAGCTGTTAATTAGCCTTCCTGCTTAATAAATATGGCTAACTGTACAAGTTATGTGGCCTTTTATTCATTAAGTTTACAAATGTATCATTTAATTTTCTATTAAGGCTGGGTAATATACCGCAACAATGATTGTGGAATGCAATAACGATCACCACCACAATGTGGTGTAGTGCCTATATTTTCATCTTTTTGTCTTTAATTATACCTGATGTGGTAGAAAACCACAAAAATAATTCCAGTAAAGGGAAGATATTCCACTCAGAATGAGGAGGCGCTCGAAGGAGCCCACGGCAGTACAATGCTGTGGGCTGAGTGGCGAGACTATTCTTGTCGCATTCTTGCTCAATCGTAGAAATGATATAATGCGAGGAGTGATGCTAATGTTGCGTGCCTGTTTTGGCAGTAAGGTGACGGTAAATTACATCACACACAGAGAATTACAGCCATTAGTGTTCCTTAGCAATGAGCACATTGCGCACTTAAAAAGTATACTCAAAAGTATGCAATAGGTGTCGGACGGACAAAGAAAGGACAGCACATGCATCTAAATTTGCATCTAAAATTCAGAAACAAGTAGTTGTTTGAATACCACTCACGGCTTTCTAGAACCTGGAGAAAATAAGATCAAATGTTGTAGAGTCAAATAAAGTATGATTTTAACCATTTAGTCCTAGGTTGTTGGCACTTTCTGTTGGTAGGGGGTGCTCGATTAGATATGGAGTGATTTAGTCCTAGGTTGTTGGCACTTTCTGTTGGTAGGGGGTGCTCGATTAGATATGGAGTGGTATATCTTCTCTTCAGTACCTTTGGTAAATATCCAAACCTCAGAGACTGTGTGAAATGCTTCCAGGTAAAAACAACAACTGATATCTATTGGGTGTTGATCAGCCAATCAGCAGCAAAGTTGTACAGCTTCCATGCGATCATGTGATGCGTTTTTGTCAGTCACATAGAAGCTGTGAGGCTTTGCTGCAAATTGGCTGTCTCGTCAACATCGAGATATACAGGTGCAGCTCAAAAAATTAGAATATCGTGAAAAAGTTCAATATTTTTTGTCACTCATTTCAGAAAGTGAAACTCATATATTATATAGATTCATTACACAGAGTGAAATATTTCAAGCCTTTATTTCTTGTAATTTTGATGATTATGGCTTACAGCTAATGAAACCCAAAATTCAGTGTCTCAGAAAATTTGAATATTTTGCTTTAACATATTTTTAAAGTATCATATTTCATATTTGGTCACATATCCTTTGCATGCTGTTACTTCCTGAAGTCTGTGACCAATCAACATCAAAAGACTCTCAATATCTTATTTTCAGGTACTGTTACAAGCGATACTATAACCTCTCTGCATTTGAACTGATCTCTATGAGAATTGGGGGGTAAAACTAGATTCAGCTATAAATTACGCTGGTACAGTATGGAACACATGCTATCAAACGAGCCCCAAACCATCACTCTGCGGCCAGATATGGAGTAGATGTGGATGGATCCCTTTAAGGGTTGTTTCTCCTGACTTTTTTCCCCATAGAGTTCTATAGGAAAATGAGTCCGGAGAAATAACCCTTGCAGTGATCCATCCACATCTACTCCATATCTGGCAACAGAGTGATGGTTTGGGGCTCGTTCGATAGCTCAGACCCTTGATGACTTACAGCCATTTAGCCAGCCATGTGTTCCACACTGTACCAGTGTAATCTACAGCTGAATCTAGTCTCACCCCCCAATTCCCATAGAGATCAGTTCAAATGCAGAGAGGTTATAGTAGCGCTTGTAACAGTACCTGAAAATAAGATATCGAGAGTCTTTTGATGTTGATTGGTCACAGACTTCAGGAAGTAACAGCATGCAAAGGATATGCGACCAAATATAAAAAATGATACTTTAAAAATATGTTAAAGCAAAATATTTAAATTTTCTGAGACACTGAATTTTGGGTTTCATTAGCTGTAAGCCATAATCATCAAAATTACAAGAAATAAAGGCTTTAAATATTTCACTCTATGTGTAATGAATCTATATATGAGTTTCACTTTCTGACATGAGTGACAAAAAATATTGAACTTTTTCACGATATTCTAATTTTTTGAGCTGCACCTGTATAAGCACTGGAGACAGCTTCTGCCTGCCGGTTCAACGAATTCCTATGAGATCTGCTCATTGGCGTATGAAGCCAGTTCATGGAGGCTGCCATGTTTGAATATGGGGTTTTAGGGATCCAGAGCATGTGCACTGGGTATCTAATGTGGAGGATCATGGGCTGGTAAACGCAGAGCGATGACTTGAACCACTGAGCACCGCAGAGGCGCACTCTGAGAATTGAGAGCCGGAGCTTCCAAGATAATTGTACCTAGCACCGAGCAAGCTTGCTACAGTTTTTAAAAAGAACTGACTTCCAAAATAAAATTATTATTATTCATATGTAATTTCCTATTAATCATCACTATGGAAAGACAGCAATACTACAACTAGTAAAATTTTTAATAACCGTATTAGTAGCAATATCAAAATAAGTCAATAATAACATGGTAGCATCATAGCATCTTAATTTAAGAGCAACATATGCCATCTATACTTATCCATTATTATTAGTTTACTCATCACGATTCATCATCATGAACAATGGACACAACAAGAACATTATGTTATTGTAGATAACATTATTATTAATAGCATTAATAGTAATAATATCAAAATAACAATAACAATATAATCAAAACAATAGAAGGTGGATTCATGCTTGACGCATTCTGGTACATGGGTTCTGTGCAGGAAACTCTACCTCTAGGCTCGGCTGAACCACCTTCCGCATCACAGCCTCGTGCACGTTCATGTGCCGGTGTGCCCCTGTAAGCAGGTGCGCACACCGGGCCTCATGTATAGTGCGTATGTACAAAAAGAAATTGCAGACGCCACTTTCCCCACGGATTTGGGATTTATAAAAACAAACTTGACATCAAAACATGCACACATTTACGTGGAATATGACTCATGCATACACATTTTTGAGACTGTGGGAATTGGCGACTCTGATGGCGGGGAAACTGGCATATGCATCTTTTTTTGTACATATACACGTTTATACATGAGGCCACTGCGATGTAGAGACATGCGGACCAAATAGGAATTTAAAAATCTTCTTCTGTGGGCCTCAGAAAAAAAAGTACTGGACAGTAATTCAGTCGGGGTGAAGAAATGTTTTAATTTAACAGTACAGGCCAAATAGTATAATTTGGCCAGAGGCTTAGTAAACTGCAATACCACCGGTAACCACTAGAGTTTGCGATCCCTGGTCCCCTGCTTATCAACACCCAATAGATAATAGTAATGATGTCTTTTACTTCTCTAGCTGAAAAATGAAAATAATTTGTTCACCTGTTTATTTAGTCAAATATAGCTTTTTTTATTGAATACAAAATTAGGTCACTATCCTGTGAAATAAAAGATTATTTTTTACTTCTGACTATTTACTTCTTACCTTCTGCCATTTGAGGTTATTTACAAAAGTTAAACTGCTTAAATTACACTAAAAACAGAGTAGGTAAATACAATTAAAGTGTACTAAAACTTTTGACTGGTCATTTATATCACCCAGCCCTATTTTCTATGCTATTTCCATTACCATGGTGTCAAGTCAAGTCAAGTCAAGTCACTTTTATTTATATAGCACATTTAAAACAACAGGAGATGAGCCAAAGTGCTTTCCAGTCACTACAATACAACACAACAAACCACAACAAAATAACATCACAGTACAATACATGTATTAACAATACAACACAATAAAATAAATGGAATAAGGAGTACGAGGATCAACCTCGTGCAGTTTTGGGGACACCTCATACTGCACTGGGTCTTTAAATTTAAAATGATCAACGGTGGGACAGAACTTAATGTGGGATGGGAGATTGTTCCAGAGCCTTAGGGGCAGCAACAAAAAAAGCCCGGTCACCTTTAGTTTTGAGACGTGAGTGGGGGACTAAGAGGAGTTGTTTTTCGGATGACCTAAGTGACCTGAAAGCAGAATCAGCAGATCAGTGATGTACTGTGGAGCTAATCCATTGAGGGCTTTAAAAACAAATAGTAAAATGTTTTAAAACAATTCTATATTTCACCGGTAACCAATGCAAATGAGCCAGAGTAATATGTAATATGTTGCCTTTTCTTTGCTCCAGTTAAAAATCTAGAAGCTGCATTTTGAACCATTTGCAGTCGAGACAGAGTGGAATGGGTCAATCCCATATACAGGGAATTACAATAATCCAGCCGAGAGGCAACACAAGCATGGATAACTGTTTCCAGGTCCTTATGAGATAAAAACAGCTTTAAGTTGGCTTTGGTTCAAAGCTGATAAAAACCGCCCTGCACAACTACTGACTTGTCTGTTAAAATTCAAAGAAGTGTCCAAGAAGACACCAAAATGTTTAACTACAATTTGCTAATTTGTAGACAGGGGACCAAGCGCAATGCTTAGGCTAGTGACAGAGCTAGGAGGGCCAAATATAATTACTTCCGTTTTGTTATCATTTAGTTGAAGGAAGTTCCTCGCCATCCAGCATTTAATGTCATCTAGACAGTTAAAAAAGTTCTTCAATGAACAATGGTGTGGAGAGAGCCACCCCTTTATCAGATAAATACTCAGTAATATGTAAGAACCTTGTCCGTGTCGGTAACTGACCATCAGTGGTGGTGTTCATACACACTGCCTTGAGCTTAATAAAGCTCTGCTCCGGCAGAAGCAGAAAGTCACGCAGAACAATAATTCATACAATGTTCTAACCTCCAAGCTAAACCTGTGGCAAAAATATCTCAGAAGAGGGAAAAAACAATTACATTTCTTTCACGCGAGGTAACACCAGACGGGAGCGCAGGGTCTCGCGCGCACCGTCCTTCGGGACAGATCGGTCTTGGCGAGACCGCGGTGTCGTCACGGTCACTGACCGAAGAGAATGAACGGCCAGCCACGATCAGATCTTCCCGCTTCATCTGAGGACGGACATGATGTTCCCTAAACGGGCGCCGTGTCGCTGCAATCCCACGGCTGAAAGGCCACCTCAGGCTGCTCTCAAAACATTCTCACTGGCGTACTGTATTATGTAGGCCGATCGCGTAATCACGATTTAGCGCGTAGCCGCCGTCTCGTCAGCAGCTTCACATCGATTGCATTTTTACTGACGAGCTAGCAAGTGTTTGACATGTTTGGGTTGGGCATCCCTTCGGAAGGCACCGTTCTTGGACGTCTCGCCCGAACGTTCTCTATGGGTTCCATGCTCTCACTTAGTTAATGTTTTCACTCCTGTTTAGGCCCAAACACAGCACAAGAACACTGGATTCTCTAATAGGCAGCTTTCCCTCTGACATGATAACAGCGAGAGGAACCGGGGCTTAGTTCACCTTCCCTGTCAGGAATGACACATAAATGCTGTCTTAGCCCTCCAGAAGCAATGAGAAGAAACCCCTCCATCTCCCCAATCTGGCAGTTCAGTGTCAAGATCCACATCACCCTGAGGGGAAGGCTTTGGTTCTGAACGTTCACCAGCTACAGAAGGTGTCAGAAAGTATTATAGATTATGGATTGAAACACCTCCCAGCTGTGCGGCCCACAACCATTTTTTATGTTTTACTTCAGGCACTCTGGATTACAAATATTGTACGAAGGGTCACTTATAAGTAGAGTTATTATGATTATTATTATTATTATTATTATCATCACCACTGGCCCAACACCTCCACCATCACCACCCCTCAATGTTTTTAGACAGCTTGTGATGGATATCCGAAAAGTCTTCACAAGCAGGAGACTCTCTCTCTCCACGGTCTGGAGACATGGTGGTGTTAACAGCTCCAGTGGACATAACGGATCAGAAAATGCAGAGTAAATATATTCAAGTGCACTGGAGGTTTAAACCGGGCTTCGTGTCACCATACTCAAAATACATCTCTGGCTTTGGGCTCTTCCCAACTATAAATGTTCATACAAGAGGAGTACTGTCACGGGCACGGGCTGGTGGCAGTGGCGCCCCCAGAAATTCCCATAGATATCCATTCAAATGCAGAGAGGTTATCGTATCACTTGTAACAGTACCTGAAAATAAGATATCGAGAGTCTTTTGATGTTGATTGGTCACAGACTTCAGGAAGTAACAGCATGCAAAGGATATGCGACCAAATATTAAATATGATACTTTAAAAATATGTTAAAGCAAAGGGTATGAATACTTATGTAAATGAGAAATTTCAGTTTTCGATTTTTAATACATTTGCAAACATTTCTAAAAACATGTTTTCACTTTGTCATTATGGGCTATTTTGTGTAGAATTTTGAGACAAAAAATTTACTCAATCTATTGTAGAATATGTCTGTAATGTAATAAAACGTAGAGAAGGTGAAAGGGGTATTCAGACTTTCCAGCTTGACTGTATATTATGGATGAACATTTATTTACAATTTATTCACAGTCTCAACACCCCTCATTTATTCATGAAACACAACAGTCACTATAGCCAATACAGCACTACTATTTCAAGCAATACATTAGCGACAGTGAACCTTTGGAAAATGGAGAAAAGTGAATCTGCACGACACGTCAAATGAAAAGCTCAAGACAGTCTTCATTTCAACGTACTAAGAAGCCAGGGCTGACTTTAAAATTGCCTGGTATGTCCAAATAAACATTTCCCCTGGCCACAATATTTTTTCCTGAGAAGAGCTACAGTAGGGGGCTTTGAATCAATATAGCTGCGATGCTCTTTTTGGACTGGTGCCCCAGTTGTGGAGTACTGCATGCTTGTGTCTCCATCATTATATAACATTAAACTACATTACACCATTTGCTCTGACACTAGACCGACATACGGCTGCAAGTTTTCTGAAGCAATTCAGATTAAAGACACTGGAGCAGTGGTCAACGCATAAGAAGTATTCAGGCATTTTTTGGACAGCTATATTATATACAGTGACAAATATGGCTTACAGTTGACACAGAATCCATTGGCCCATTCTACCGGACACATGCCATGGTGAGGGGAATGTGGTTTAATTAGTGAAAGACCAGGTGCTCTTAAACGTTCCACAGTTGCTATGGGTCGTTCCAACACCGGTAAAACAGTGCTTTGTGTTTGAATTTGAATCGAGTCAGTGACGTCTTTTGTGTTGGTGCAAGCCTGCGACCACCTGACCCAATCACTATGGAGACGCAAGAACTCTCCCAGAGCAGCAAAAAAATACAAATTCCCTGAATCCCCGCAATATACATTTTAACGGCTGGGTAATTGTCTTCCGTGTGCAATGTTTGCACATTTCTGGGTGTCTTATACTGCATAGTTTTAACCTTAACCCTGAACAGAAAATTGTCTAAACTTTTCTGCGTATCCTGCGTTTAATGACTCTTATGGACAACCCAGAGTGCAGAAGGTTTGAAGCCAGGTCTTCGTGTTTCTGTAGACCTGTTCAAGCAATCTTAGTCAGTGCAGGTGAGCTTTCTTTTGAAGTTTATATTTTTTAACTGCCGCATTCTATGACATACAGTACAGCGTGTCATAAGCGGCACAGACCCGTGAAATATGAATAGCTTAATGCAACTTAGAATGCCAGAGCTTTTAATTAAAACAAGTGGCCTTTACATGCGTTGGATTCGGCGACCGTGCGAGAATCAATTGAAAGTGAGCAGAAACAAATCCGCCAGTTTCCCCGGGTAAGCAACATCACACAGCCCTAATTAGGCCCTCTGAGTGGGCAGTAAACTGAAACGGATAATCAGGTAACAACAAGAAGACAGACGCGATTTTCCTCCAGCGCTCTGCTGTATCCAAGGCTACAGCATGACTATGGCAAAAGCTCACATTAGCTATTAGCACTACAAAGACTATTGGGTTCCAAGTTCTCACTAAACAACCAGTCTTCTCACCAAACAAGAAGCTCGCTGCACTTCGATAAAAGCTTGCTTTATGTACCGTTTCATAGTAACAGAGAAAAACACCATATGATTTAATGGTAGTCTAACAACGATAAAATTAAATACAATTAAGTCCTCATTGTGCAAAAAACAACACCACACAAACAGATTGTCTACAAATTGACTGTGATCCTATCTGCAGAGGCTAGTCCAAGTCTGAAGTTAAAAATAGCGGTTTGGCAAAGGACGAGAACACAAAATGTTCCGAGAGAGCAGTTCAAAGGGACCAGATGGCATTAAAAATGAACAACCAGTGGCAAAAGCGATGTAACATAGCATTCCAAGAAACTCCTTAATATTATTATATTTAAAACAGAAAACATAACGCACAAGCTTAAAATACCCATATGAATATCCGGGACATTGGGTCTGACACCATCTCAGGTATTCCCAGTGCCAGCTTTGTTATGGGCGTGAGCCGCACTACCCAACAGTGTGACCAAAAGTTGTTAGGGAAATGTTCCAATATCTTCCTGTTTACTGACAACACTTTACTGTCGAGACACACTGTGTTCCTTTTCACAAACAGCAGGTGGTAATCCACCGTACTTCTGCATAATTTAGACTGTGGACCCCCTCTTTCTGCACCAGCAGGGATCGGAGCAATAATTTGGGGACTACGCCACGGATGGCTGGTCTCAATTTCGCCTCAGATTTTCTGTGTATTTATCACATGAATATGGATTATTCATTCAAGTGATGGACATAAAGCTGATGGATATGCTCATTTACAAGCTGTCAGTGCCCATCCCGCTGGCTGCATTGCCTTGCACTGTTTTCCAGGAAGATTTTTTCCCCCCACAGAAGTTGCCTGCCCCACCTGGCTCCCACCGTCCATTGATACACACTGAATACATTAGGGCTCAATGGTGCCTTGTGACGATCTCTTCAACAGCTTCAACAATCTGATTCTGGTTCAAAAGACTGAAATTGTGCCATTGCACTTTCGATGGACTCAACTGCCACGTGGATGCTGGTGAACTGAAACTGCCGCTATGGCAGAAACCGCCAGTGTGCACACCGCGGTCAGCGTTTAACTGCGTGTGGTGATAATGGCAAGACTAAGCCAACACATAGGGAAGAGCACGGAATGATCCAGAATTTAAATAAAATGACAATTTTAAGCAGCTCTCACTTGTTTACGATCACAAACAAACAAAAAAACACACAATACAGCACCCGATTTAAAGCTCTCGGCTAAATTGTCAGATTCACCACATCGTTTGACCTTGAAAAACCACAACTGCATCTTCAGATGAAGCGGCACGCACAGTCATTCTCATTTGTTTTATGAGTCATTGTCAAAAGCCCTCCATTTTAATGACTCTTGCTGCATTGTTGTGGTAATTAACGCCTACTGCCGAGTAGTTATTTCAACAACGTGCCTGTTGCTAACTGAAAAATACGACATTTTCCTCCATCTCAAAATGAACAGAGTGAGTGCTACAGGAGTCTCTTGGGGTAGGCCTAAGAGTGGCCTTTAGAATTTGAAGGCCGACCCAAAGGAGTAATACAACAATTTGCATAATTAATTGATCTAACTTGCAGATAATTCGCACACAATTCTCATTTACCACACTTTTAAAGTGACGCATTCCTCCGTGCATAACGATCTTCAGAATCCGCAGAAGGCAAAAAGGCACAGGAAGCCCGGCTTAAAAACATAAATGAACATTCCCCAATTTCACATCCCGTTTTGATGTTTACACAAATTTAAAAAACACAACGAGCTTGTCCAACTTTTTCAGCACGTGTGGCGTTTTCGTCCGTCTTTCAGGCAGCAAATACGAGTTCAGCTATGAATAACAATAATAGAGGACACCCCGGTTTCTTTCTGTGGTTCGAACGTGTTGAGAGTTAACGCAGATCACTGTGGAAATGTGAGCAATGCAGCGTGTTCTTGACAAGATGTTATCTATGTAGCAGCTGTAAGGTGAGCAAGCAGGACGCGGTTAACGGAAAAGGGACTGGGCTCTGCCTTTGATGCATCGGTCCACCACGGTCACCCCCCAGCTTACACAGAAGGTCAAAGGTTACTTGGAGCTGTCCTCTGACAAACGACCTTAGCATTGACATTTAAGTTGTTTATTCAATTGGAGTTTAAAACACATGTTAGAGAAATCAAAAATAACTGCCAGGAACAGTTGCCCAGCATTCACATTGTAAAGTTTCTCCTCAAGCAAAACTCTGGACAAAGTGCTGTTGGCAGTGAAATTTAACCCTCATATACACATAAAACACCACCAAGTTTACACCATTACCTCAATAAATAAGGGAGGTATGAGTGTAAAATGTCTTTAAATAGCTTCTTTGTACATTACAGCATTTAGCAGTTATCCAATGGCCGTGTGTGCCAGCTTCTATTTGAAGTCTACCTGACGTAAAGAGCTACACACAAAACACATTTTGCACCAAATCTATTCTAAACAGCGGTGAGAAAACACGCCTTACACTGAGACAGGGTCAAGAGGAAGCTTGCGAGCCAGTAGAGAGAAGTATTTCTTAAAGTTGACAACCTGAACTGTGACATTAGAAGGAAACCACTTTAGTGCCAGACCTATAATGTTCCAAAGTGTTTGTAGTACAGGCAGTCAGTGGTGAGATGATCTAAACCAGGCCACTTGGTGTGTACCAAATCACTTGAACAGTTGCAAATAATTTTACAGAAATATTTCAGCAGGAAAAAAAGAAGCGTTTATATGATGCTCATCGTTTCACGTTTCAACTTATTTCTCATTTCTGAATGTTAAACGTCAGTCGTAAATCCGTATCCATTAATATTTATTGGTTGGCTTCTGATTCTGGTTCCTTCTTGAATAAAACCAAGTGTGGGGACTGAGCTTCATTAGAAGATAAAAATATTTACCAATAATCTTCATAAACTGTCATGTTTCCATGTTTCATTTTCTTAACCAACTGTGCATCTAAATTGAACACATAGCAGCCCAAATGCTTCACTGGAGAGATTCTGTCTTATTTGAAATAGTTCCACTCGCCATAGAATAATCTCAGAAGAACAGTCGTAGACTTTGCCAAGAAACAATTCAGTTTATTTGTTCTCTAAAGACACTTTTCCAAAAGACGAGAACTTATTCTTGAATAATGTGGAAGCTGCAAACGGTCTATACAAGTGGGGTGGCAGGGATGTGAGCTTTTTTTTAACAATCTCACTTTACTAAGCCTTGCTTATAATTCTCACATATTGGCAGATTATTCAGTAAATCATGCTTAAATTGTACTAACAATCTGAACGTAATAGTACATGGCTCGTGGAACACTCGTTCAGTGTGTAAGAATCCAACAATGCCTACAGTACACCTTGCATCAACGCACTTATTTTTATTTTATGGCAGGATTTTTCTACAATCTAAACAAATAAAGTTTTGATTTACCATGGAAAATCTTTACATTCTCTTTTGTGGGGCACGTAACAAAACATAATTTGCTTGCTTTCATGCAACAATTCACAATATTATCACTGTGTGTACTCGACTGAAAATGAGTCCGTTTCATTCCTTGCATTCCAAAAAGAAGGCAATGGGAACTGGTTTTTATCAAGGCTCACGAAATAAGCACCACCTATAAATCACAGTCAAACACAGTACAGTCCCAAAGGCTATTTTGAATGACTATTATATGCATTGACTGGAAGTCGAGCCAATCATTCCAATAAAGTCATATAAAGTTTCCCATCACATGCAAACGGATTTGAAATATCTGGTCTGACTATTCAGTATTCAGTAGGAGACACTCTTATTAAGGTATGATCTTGTTGGTAAAAACCCTCTGTAATCAGCAGTAGATCTGAGTGGGGTGTCAGTATGGGGTAAGAGAACGGAGCTCGGGGCCAGGAGGGTAACGTGTTTTGGAGAAGATGAGTCCCGTTGAGTAATGACCTTGAGTAATGCACTGAATTGCGCCACTAAAACATCCAGCTGTATAAATAGATATGTGAAAAAAAGGCAAGCTAAAGAGAAATAAACATGGGATGGCTTACAAGATGCCTCTTTTTCCATTCACAGGATGACTGAAGACTGGTGCATTAACGGTGTGTTTCTGCAGACTGAAGTAAGAGGATTGGTGCCAGGAGGGAAGTATTAAAGCCGTGATAAGGGTGGGCTTATGGGATTTTGCCACCCTGGCAGTCTGGGTCATTTGTTACACACCTTCCCCCGTCTCACCCTTACAGGTCTAAAGGAATATCTCTCTCTCTGTAGGTTACTTACAATTCACAAGTCAGCAAACCAGTACAAAGCATTAGTTCAACTTGTGTCGGTTGTCTTCCGGCGCTATACCTCTCTTACCGTGACACGGAAAGCAGATTACTGCTCACTAAAAGCCTTCCTTGCTTTGCTGTAATGCAGCCGGCCAACAGGCGGTACTGTTCACCTGTCCCCTCTTTTCTAACGCGGCTTAAAAAAAAAATACAGAGTTCACAGAAGGGTAATCCATCCATTTATAAATCTGCCCAAATATATCTGAGCACCGTCTAATCACTGTATCTGACCCTGGAGGGGCGGGGCTGCGTGCCCCACTGCAGAGTTTCACCCCGGCCCTTAATCGCCGTTTCAAGCCCGACATCGCTACCGCGTTCAGAACTGTTGTCCCTTAACAGGGTGACGGATTCTGCTGACCGGAAAACCCTCCTCAACATTGGCAATATCCAAATTGTTAACGAGTACAACAGAACTCTGAAGTCATACTCAAGACTCACGCCGGGGGCCTGCGTCAATTGAACGTTACCACAGATGCTTACAAAACAAAGAATGTGTGAAAAAAACCGGCTTTTCCTTTATGTTCCATGTTTGAAACTCCAGTAAAAACAACCCCTTCCCATAGAAAAATTACTCCAACAATTTCCTCCAAGAAAGATACAATTCCACAGTCTACGTCTTCCAAATAGTTTTTTTTTCTCTTTTCATTCCTGGTCATTAAAATAGTCCGTCTTGTAATAACTGGGGCTGATTCTTTCATACGGTCATTGTGCAAACCTGCCTCACTACACGGAAGCGGATTTATTCACAGTTATAAACCTAAAAAGTCCATTTAAGGCTCAATTACACGGAAATAGACCAGACTCCTTAAACTGTATGACTGTCTGTGCAGTTTGGAAAGAGACAATGAAGGATTCTGGGGAATACGGCAAGACATTAAAGAATGTTCTACGGCAGGGGCTTTCAACCTTTTCTGATCCATCATCCAGGGACCCCCACTCAGGCTCAAAGCCATCCAGGGGATCCCCCCTCTTGAAAACCAAGGTACTACAGTGTCAGAATACAATAAACAAACTCAGGGCTGGCTCCAAACTATTGAGTTATATCCTACCCAGGCACGGCGGAGGGCTTGTGAATGTGGACCGTGGGGTGTGGGACGGTGGGGTTTGCGAATGTGGACCGTGGGGTGTGGGAAGGTGGGGTTTGCGAATGTGGACCGTGGGGTGTGGGACCGTGGGATGTGGGATGGTGGGGTTTGCGAATGTGGACCGTGGGGTGTGGGATTGTGGGGTTTGTGAATGTGGACCGTGGGGTGTGGGATTGTGGGGTTTGCGAATGTGGACCGTGGGGTGTGGGATGGTGGGGTTTGTGAATGTGGACCGTGGGGTGTGGGATGGTTGGGTTTGTGAATGTGGACCGTGGGGTGTGGGATTGTGGGGTTTGTGAATGTGGACCGTGGGGTGTGGGATGGTTGGGTTTGTGAATGTGGACCGTGGGGTGTGGGATTGTGGGGTTTGTGAATGTGGACCGTGGGGTGTGGGATGGTTGGGTTTGTGAATGTGGACCGTGGGGTGTGGGATTGTGGGGTTTGCGAATGTGGACCCTGGGGTGTGGGATGGTTGGGTTTGTGAATGTGGACCATGGGGTGTGGGATGGTGGGGTTTGCGATTGCGGACCGGAAAGGGGGTGGGGCTTCCAGGTAGATGAGGCCCGAGGCGATTGCCCTTGTCACCTACGCCTAGAACCGGATCGGGTCAAACTCAAATAGTGATTCAGAAAAACTCAAATAACAAAGTCAGATCTCATATTGACGGCGCAGGTAAGCCTGTGTTTACAGACAGCATGCTTTAATGCGGCATACATTAATCACGGTTCCTTGTTGGAACAACGCTTCAGCATGTTAAACACCGAAAGAGAGCCGTGCATGCGCTTCTCCAATGCGCTTTTAATAATATTCCCCTCCTACCTTGTGTGACTTGGAGTCTCAGGCCTCATGAAAATTCATGATACATAAATTAATCGCGCAAAGGTGAAGACAAAAAGTGAGGGGGTTACACTGAATAGAGGCCTTTGTCCTTCTATATCGACTAGCCACACATACAGCCTTTCCCCCTCTCTCTTACTTCTTTGAGGTAAACGTTGACTGCTTAGGCTATGACGTTTTTAAAATTTCAAATAACCTTTATGAGCAAGAAAATAAGTGCCTGGGTTGGTACAGTATAACGATCACCAGTAGTATTCAATGCGGTATGTCACAACACCATTGCCTGACTAAATTATTCAACCACAAATATAAGTGGTATACAAATAAAACAATACATTTCTAATTATTTCATTAACATGTGTGCAAACTTTTCATCCAATTACTACCTGTCACTTAAAAAAATTTAATTATACTTTTTTAAGTATTGACTCTTTTCCAAAAGTAGGCAGTTATTACCAATGATATCTAGTTGCCATTCAATGTATATAGGCAATATTATTGCTATTTATGCTATTATAGACAACCAGCTACATAAGGCTAGATATGGGAAAGGAAACTAAAAATTTGATTAAATAACCTTTAATCTATCCTGCAGTAAAATAATACTTAGTAAGACTCTGGAACAAGCGATGGCAAGGTGTGAAAGAGTACGATCAGAGTGTATCAAGTATTTCTGTAACTTCTTCTCATATGTGTCAGTCTCCAACAGCACACAAAGGTGGTGTTGTTTTGCATAACATTTTACCGACTAATGTAACCTGTGTTTAAGCCGGCCTGCGTTGGTCTTGTCAGTCATGTTCAGTCATGTTCGTGTCAAGTCACAGTGGTGTAGGTCTTTATCAGGGGCAATACCGTGACCCCACAGATAATACCTGGCCAGTACTGATCTGTAAGTTAAGGTAAATAGTCATCACCAGCTCTAAAGCCTAGATAAGGTCCCTGCAGTCTTCGCAAGCAGGCGGATCTGATTGGCCCAATTTCCTGGAACTATACCAGCTGATGACGGAATGCCGCAGATGCTCCCCTGGTTCTCTGCCCGTACATCACAAACAATGACAGGTTGTGCAACAGCGTAGCAGTTGTTAGCGGCATTCTGGGTAAAGCAATGTAAAGATGCAAACTCTTGGCTTTGGACTTTGCTTGATTCGCTGGTTGTGGAAACAAACAGCCTCTAATCTCAGAGATTTATATGACGAGGAGCTTCTTAGTGGTCAAATTACCGATCTTACAGAAAGTTTGAAAAAAAATATATATAAATAAATAAAAAACGGAACCATGAGCAAACAGCTCAATATCACATTACATTTACACGTATAATACCTGAAACACAAGGCTGGCGGCAGCCCGCAGTATCACAGAAGAGCAGAGAGCCCCAGGGTAACTGCCAGTCCCACAGTATCCAGTGATTCAGCATCTGCAGTGATGTGTCAATAAGTGTCAACACCTACAGATCATCTACCTAAGCCTATTCCTTTGTTTATCCCCAAGAATGGAATAAAGACACACAAACTACTCTCTGTAAACAAATTTGAAACCCAAATCTAAAAACGTTCTCCCAGTGACTGCAACATCCTTTGAATTTGGAAGAGTATCTTTGATCACGTTTTTTTTTTCAGGTTCACTCATGTTCGAGTAAGGAATGCCTGTGTCAGGGCCGGGTTGGATATCATTTTAAAAACCTCTATTTAGACCTTGCCGATGCCCCCCCTGTCAGACACCACCCCTTACTGAAGCCGAGCAGGGTCTGTACAACAGAAGGATCACCGCCTCCTTGTGAGTGAAGTCTAACTGAGGGGGAAAAGCGCAGGCTGAGGAGAGAGGCCATGAGTTTAAACGCTTTCACTGTACACCTGGACACAAGAAAATGAATGGCAGGACAACACATAAAGGTGGGTGAATAAGAGGGTTTTGTATAAATATCACAATAAACACAACCGTCAGGTCAGTCCAGCAGGCAGAGTGAGACCTGAGATGGAATTTGAGCTCACGGCCGGCCTCTATTCAACCCGCTCAGATACAATGGGATTCCGCAAAAAAATAATATGCTTCGGCATTTAGCAACCCGCACATCATGCCTACAGTAGATTTGTTTTGGAAGAAATACCAGCAAGAATAAGGAAGGCCTCTCTGTTTATACTTGGTTGTGCGGCTGAAAGACAAAATGACCCTGAAGGCTATTCCGAAGCACATTGGCAAGCGCGGTCCATTTCCCATAGAGCACTTCATAAAATTATATTGAAAAATATGCTGACTGAATAAATGCAGCAGTCTGAATGCAGACCCCTTGAACCTCTTGTTTACCGTGGATAATTCCGGAAAATAACACCATTTGATCCAATGTGGGTCCTTGGCTCTCTTTTAGGTCCCACACAAAATGTGTTGGAACATTTAAACTTGATCTCGGCGCCCTCAAATTAGTTTGACTTGTAAACCCTCAGGTTTTTCAAGGGCTTCACTTATATTGACACGTTGTTTAATAATTCAGCTCACCTGCATGCCACAGTCACAAAGTTTCTAAATTCAACCCTGCTAACACGTTTCAAGGATGTCGGGGAACATTCTGGTTAGATTTGGTTTTGAGGTAGTGCAGTTAAGATGAGAACATTCCACACACAGATTTTAAACATCGTGCTTACTGGTAACAGCTCCCGATGGTTATCATTTAGTCATAAAATACATCAGTGAGGAGATGTTTCAGTTGGGTCACAAAGCAGTAAAAATTTTCCCAAGAACACACTCTCATCCAAAGCAGGGTGCCACCAGCGGCTTCTTTCCACTCACAAGCTTTGCATTGTTGAGTTGGTGGATGACACTTCATGCGCAGCTTTAGCGAGCAGACTGCCGATACCTGATCGCCCAGTGGGGGTCGCTAGAGAGTGATGAGACACGGATCCTGACAACTGACCCCTCTCTATGCCTGGGTGAAAATACAGCCAATTACGCATTGCCCTGCAGAGCGGCCAGCCGCAGTCATCAGCGGGGTCAATCCATGCACTAGAACAGTGCTTTGACAGGGTGAGCCACCCAGCAGCCCACAGTAAGTAACCTTTTAAAGGCTAACATTTGCACTTGTTTGCTGGAAAAAAGTGTGATCCAGAAACCTTTCAAAACGATGTGCTTCATGCCAAAAAAGTTCTGTATTTTTATTATTATTATTTTTGTCAATTCTTGTGATGTGCAAGTAGTGAAGGAGCACAACACTTGCTTCCATTTCTTAAACAAAGAACAGTGTATTGTTATACTGCGTTGGGGTTTTGACATCGTTTCCAAATTCCCATATTCTGTTTTACGTTTCTGTTGCAGCTCAATGTCAAGTTGTTGAATCCTAATGGATCCCAAAGCGTCAAAAAAACTACTGACCCCAACCATTTCTTTAGAAAAAAGTTTTTGAATCACATGCATTCTGAACATTTTATCAACAGTACTATATAGATAGCCAGCTTACACACACACACACACACACACACACACACACACACACACACACACACACACACACAGACAGACAGACAGAAAGAAAAGCCCGCCAGGGAAAGCCCTCCCGGTGAATCACCCTATGGGGCTATAATTATAGGGATTTACTTTTCTTTAATGGAAAGGTTTGATCAATTTCTATAGCGTGCTGCAACACAAATTCGTTTGAGTCTAAGCATTGGAGACAGTAATGCACTATCCTCATATCATGGATTGCACTGCAACCATTACTATCAGCAAACCCAACCAAACGCCTTCGAAAATGATCTGTACATTATTTGAGTATTTAGCATCATCGTTATGTTGCGTATTACTTAGAGTAAGAGGAACGATGGGTGAGCACCTCCTAAAGACACCTCCTAAAGAGCACCTCCTAAAGAGCACCTCCTAAAGACACAACGCTACAATAAGATATTAATGGGTTCCCAGTGGTCACAATTAAATACAAGTCCCAGAATGCAGTCATATCTCTCTGCGTCATTACAATCTGTAACACCTGCCTGGGTGATACGCGGTAGCCATTTTTTCACCTGAATGCTTGCCACACATAAGCTGAGGTTGTGAGAGAGGAATCATTAAACCAATTAAAGTGTGGGGGGGGCGGGATTAGGTGGCGAGAGCGAGAGCCAAGTTGGGGATTTGGCCTGCTCACCAGCGAACCATCTTTTCAGTGGATTAAATGAGCAGTTGAGATTTATTTTCTTTATACAGGTTCAGTTTCATTAAGGCCTTAAGTGGGTTTGACATGCCTTCCCTAGAGCAGAGTGAAAAACACATTGTTGCCGTATTCTTTCAATTTTTAGGAATCTGTATGTGAAGGACCATTCTTATCACAAAGTCATCAAGCAGAATGCAGGATGGAAATAGTCAGTTAACTAATTGGCAGGTACAGTTCATCCATCTGGTCAGGTTGCTGAGTAATGTTGAAAATAAGCACTGACATCATGCAGGTGAAAGACTTCTCTACTTCACTGCTTCTCTCAGGTTGAGTAAAGAGCATTTTACCGTCAGTCAGGTGAGGTGAGTTTCTTCCATACGCCATAAAGCATTTTGAAAGGCACTGTATAAAGGCAAACCATTATTATTATTTATGTTTTTTTTTTTTTAGTTTAAGACAGTCAGATGTGGTCATTCAGGCAGCCATTTGAGAGGGTGGCAGCAAGAGTTGGGTATCACCAAACTAACAGGTCAGGTTTCAAGGCTGCTGAACCCGGGACTTCTGCCTGCTTTTTTAGCTCATGGAATGTGCAACTGCAGTCACGTCAAGCAAACAAATAAAGGGGTCACCTCATCATCCATACCACCCCATACAAAAAGAGAACCGGACCAATACAGACACGAAGCACACTCGCGCCTATGTGGGAGCACTAAAAAGCATCCATCTGTTCAGTCTGTGTGAGCTTGCATCTGAAAAGAGACCTGCACTGTATGAAGACAACACAGGGGGCAGGAAATAGCGTGACTCACCGAATTACGCTTCAACTGACGAGGGGCAGCACGTCACCGCCTGACTGGACACCTGAACGACAAAGACACAGATGGTGAGTGAGAATCACAGCTGAGCCAATCATACCCCGCCCCACCATGCTCCTCTAGGTATGTACTCTGGGTTAAGGTTCGAGGTTCTCTTTGCGGGCAGTGAATCATCTCCCAGCCCCGTTGGTGAAAATGATCTGTGGAACCTACCATGCTCTTTAACGCGGCCTTGTGTAGTCAGCGAGCAAAAAACAAAAACATAGGAGCTTGTGCTATTTACCAGAGCAAGAGCAGGAAGAACATGAGCGATAATGGCGACAAACAATATCGACACTGACAACATAACAATAACAATGAACATCATAACAACAATGGCAACTGCTGCCGTGTTCTTCAAATAAAGTTATTTCAATATGTGGCACTGTTGCGCAATCATTGGCATCATTGCCGACGGAATGCGATTCATCGAGGATATTCTTAAGCATATTCACTTCGAGCGTTTCCGTTATTTCTCTTCTGAACCGTTCTTATTCTCCCAGATATGGAATCGTCGACCATGCCTCTCGACTGGCCAGTGGGCCACCCAGATCCAAGCAAAAAGAAGTGCAGCTGGAGCTAGTGGCACTCCCATCAGGACTAGTGCTCCTTGAGGGTTGAGGGTTGCTTAAGGACACCTGAGGCTACTTCTACCTCACATGCACGGTAGTGAAGAAGTAGCTCTGCAGAAACCCAAGGAACCTTAGCCAAACCTGCAGGGTTCCCAGTGGGAGAGCTTTGTTCTTCGATATATTAACACAGACAAGCTCCCACGCGGCAGACCACGTAATCTACAGGGACCCGGAACGAGGACACGGGCCCGGCAGTGATTGACACGCACATAACTGACATCAATCCAGCCGATTTGAGTGTTGCCGTCGCTGGGTCCCGGGAGGGCTCCGTGATTGCTGGTTTGCACTCTGCCGAATCCCTCGGCTCAGGTGGTCCGGTTAGTTAATTATCCGTGTGCAATTACACGTGGGCGATCTCCAAAGATTCACTGGAGAAATACATTTACTGGACAGAGAACGGGAGCAGGTGTGCATTAACGGTTCCAAGAAAAAGTTTCCCAATAAAGACCAATCTGAGTTAATAACAGGGCTAAATTAAGAGTAGGTTATTAAGAGCAGGATATTAAGCAAAAATACCAACACACATACGGCCCTCCAGGAAGCCAGTCTGAGAGACATTCTGTTCCTGACAATCATATCAGCCTCCTATTGAGACAGGCCTGAGCCATAATTATATGTCAATCTTTCCATTTTGATTGGTGACAGACACTGTAATCATGGAATGATACAACAAATGTCGCTTTCTGAGAATTTGTAAGCACTGAAAGCCTTTTCAGGAGAGACGCTAATGAGGAATAGGAGAGGTGCTTAACCGGGGGGGGATTTTGGTAGCTACAGTAGTGCCTGGTTATTCATGGATGTTGATGTCAAGATGCCCTCATGCAGAGTAAAATTTCAGTGAAGCCTCTCTTTTCTACCGGTCAGAATAAAGCGAAAAATATTGATTGAAGCCCATTGGACTGTTCATAGAGAGCCTCCAAAATGCAATATATGCATAACATTGTTCCTCAACAACGTATTTTTCACAATTCAAAAATCGCTTCTTTTTTTAAAATGTGTATCAAACAGCAGCTCTTCAGAATGACACAGCTCTTCAATTCCACATTCTTCAATACCTCTGGCCAAAGATGAAATCCGCAGTTCGGAATAGTTTTAACACACTAACCTCGGCTTTTACAAGCCTCTAATGGAACAGTAATTCATTTCCATAAAATTATCTGGGCATTCCATATTCTGCCTTACAATTTGCAAGCATATCACTTTAAAGTGCAATTAGACTGTTATGAAGGATGACTCAATTTATGCGTTTGAATAATAAACATAAGTAGGCCTGATAATAATAATGAAGTGAATTAATAATAACCATCATCATCATTTTCATGTATATATTTTCTTTCAACGAACATCAGCGATGCAATGCTGTTCACAGTTCCGTGAAAACAATTCCGATCAAATGGTGTTCAGAGCAACGCTCTAGCTTGGAAAAGAAAAAAAGTCAATTTAACAGTTTATTTCAAGGGCTGCTTGTTTTACTTGACACATTATCTCATTCATAATATTGTGAAAGGCAGCTGTGGAGTGAAAATGAAATTCATTCAAGTCCTTTGTGCTTTCTGTATGTGAGATAAGGGCCTGCAGGTAGCTTGGTACTTTAAAAAAGTTTGTTTGTTTGTTTGTTGAGATGCACAGCCAGATCATAAAATTAGACATTTGGAGAAAAAGGCAATAAATCTAATCTGTGTACAACAATATTATGATGACAAGTACGACAGGGCAAAAAGAAGAAATAACAAGCATGTCACCTCAAGAACCCACTTTATCCTCACATCTCGCCTACTTGTATGAAAACATACAACATATTCCAGGTTCATTCACGGTATGAGAGACAGAGAGAATGTCAACTAACAAATACAAAAACTTGGCAACAAGTAAGGCAAAGGAAATTAAGGCTTAGTGGCCTACAATGACCTTTTCTAACAAAGTTAGTGTGGCAATATATTTCTATATCCTGTGCAATATGCTTTCCGCTGTAGCTTTTCCCCTGCAGTGATTGGGTCATCTTCACATCAGATTCTAACGCAAGACCCTCTGACACTGAAGCATTCTGGTACTTTTTTTTTTTTCTTTGTTCAGGACAGTCCAAGTTTCCCCAGTACCCTTTAAAGACGCTCTTTACCCAGTCTGATATTTAATCGGACGCATGCCAGTGCTGTCTGTGGCCACTTGTTAAGCTCCGCATGAAGCTTCTTCCTCTGAGGGCGTCTCTGTGCGAGCCAGACTTGTGAACTGTGGTCCAATAAGAAGTGGTGCCTGGCATTGTGTGCTTCAGAGGAGAGCACACGCTTATCTGCATTCGGAGTTTCCAGCAACGAGCGATGGCACGCGTATATACTGTACAGGATGTTGATAAGACGTGAAAAATAGCATCTTACCGTTTCTATTTTTCAGGTTAAATTACCATGCTGATAATAAAAAAGACTAACTAACTAATAAAACAGGTGGCGCAGTCTTTAGGAAGTCTGTAAGAGATCCCCCACAGCCGGCCGGGGGTTCGGTCCTAGTCATGGAACTTTCTCGGCTGTGGTCCTTCCTGTATTTGTTTCTCTCTTTGTTTTCCGCCCGTCGGAATAAAGCAAAATAAATAATGAAAAATACTAAAAGAAGACGGACTGTCCTGCTATCCTTTAAAAAAAAAATGTTAAAAAAAAAAAAAGATTCTGCATAAATATGTTTCTTTTTTTTTGCTTTATGACTTGGCCAGAACATCGGAACATTTGTTCCCTTTTCTAATGGCCCATCTGGAAAGGGTTAAATGAGAGTAAGACCCTTTTAGCAGCGCTGTCCGCCGGTTTAAGAGGGATTAACCACCGTGTATTACTGCACTTTCATTTGCAGTAAGCATGACATTCATACATAAGAAGGCAAATGGTATAACTGCAGGGCGGCCGGCTCGGCCTAGTGTCTCAGGAACCAGACGGGCTAAAAGAATGCTACACTTTTGGATTTCCCTGGAGCAAAAAGGTGTTAAAGCAAAACTGCGTCCATGCATAACCAGCTGGGAGAATGGACACAGCAAGAGTACCATGTCGGTATGTGTCTTAAGGCAAGGTCAGACAAGGGCATCTGCAAGGCCTATAAATAATGCAATGACATGCTTTGCTGCCATATTCCCGCTAGTGTTTTTGCTGCACATCTGCGCTTTTGCAATCCTTTTCCTGGAATCACGTGCACTTCGCAAGGCTGAGACGTGCAGACATTTATTTTTTTTATTTTACATGTTTTACAGAACTCATCCAGCCAGCAGAACCAAATAGTTGTCAGGCGCAATGTTCTGCCTCTAAATGACGTTAAAAACAGCTGATGTTCGGCGTATTACTGCAAATGTGAGCCAGAGTGAGGTATGTAACAAGGCTGTCTTCTGTTTACCACCGCATGCTTAAATCGAATCAGTATGTGGTACAACACTTTTAAATAAGCGTGGGGCGGCAGCGTAGTGCAGGTTACAGCCAGGTTCAAATTCCAAAGTGGGGCAAAGCCATTGTACCCTTGAGCAATGTATTGAAACGGAATTGCCTCAGTTGTATATTATAAATGCTATATAAATGGATACTGTGTAAAAATGTAAACTTGTGTGCACGTCACTCCAAATAACAACTCTGCCCAATGGCAGTAATGTGATAAACATAAAAACACTGTTCATCATTGAATGGTGCGAAGTCCTCGCTTACCTTTACAAGTCCTCTATTCATTCAGAATTTAGAATTCCTTTCACAAAACAATAATTACACTAGCTCTGGTTCCTGGTTAAACTCTGAAGAAATATCTTTCGGTTGTCGGATCAACTATTATTACAAAAAATGATATACAAGACTCACATTAAATGAATACAGAATATTGAATTCACCTTTATGATGCAGCATTTTGGCTTGATTGACTTTTGAACCATACAGAGGATGTACAAACTATACAGAACTGAACATGTTTAAATGCTGAAACTGTATGTATTTGCCACTTTGGTGCCATTATCTACTTATCTACCAAAAGCAAGTAAAGACAGCATGGGATTAAAACGGGAGCAGTCCATGCGATGCTATAAAGTGAAGCACGCTGACGCTATGCAGTCATATTACAAGTTGAAAAAAAGCTTCCAAAAACCCTTTCACCCAGATGGGGAAATATGTTTTGAGCAACTGAGTTCCTTCTGAATTTTGAATAGCCCTAGCCCCCCTTCGGGGGAAAAGAGGGGGCTGAACTCTGGTTCTTTTGACCACCACTGATGTTCACCCCTTGCCTACTTTCATACCCGACAGCATGCTCAATTTATTATAGACATTAGAGTCATCTTCAGGGCAATAATAACATTTCTACTGAATCCATTTCACAGAAAGAAATATAAATACGTGGTCAGTCTCTCCTTCTGCTACACGTCCATTCAAGAGACCGAGCGGCCCACAAAAAAAACTAGACAAAAGGTTACATGCGTTTCGCAACACTGCCGCACTCAAACTCAAAAGTCCTGAAAACTTCCTTTCATAAGTGTGGCCTCTTCATTTTACCCTTTCCGTTGGCAGCCAGAGTTACTCACAGCGGCTCAAAGAAACGGTCGCTATGCCAGGAATTTAGGCTGCGATGCTGCGCTTTCCATCCGACACAGAATAGGCATAAACCGCAGACCGAGGGGATAGGCCCCGCCTCTTCCTGTTTGTGTTTCCCGTCTGTACACTGCGTCCCTTATCCCAGTAAGAAGTGCCGTCCCCGCCTCACCACAAAAGCCAATAACCAACCGCCTTGTCTCAGAACGTCTGTCAGACGACAAGGGCACGCACGCAGCATATTGGAAAAAAACACCGTTCTGTCAAGTATAAAGTCTAAATAACAATGGAATCGACGTGTCCACTAAATACAGAAAAGAAAGATTCCCCAAAATAGCCATTATGGAAAACATTCCCCCAGGCCTGAATGGAATGCAAATAAACTGCTCAGGTCTTTCCCAGGTCTCAAGGATTCGCGCACTATGCCAAGTTCTTGTTTTCTGTTTCTCAGGATTCACGCCACCCTTCAAGCTTATTCAAAATAAAGCATAATAAAGCTTTATAAAGTCCCATGCTCTAAATTAATCTCATCTGGTTTGACTCCAAATGGGGCCACGCATCTTTGCTCGGTCAAAAACAAATCTCTAGAACCATACATTTTGTCATTGAGACAGTGAGTTCTATGCATATATTACCATCGTCTAAAAAAAAAAATTTTTAAAAAATGTTTCATCCTCCCAAACCATAGCTCTCCAGATAATAAAGTGTATACATCATTTCATTTTAAAAAATATAACACTTACGCTTGGTGCTTTATGATTTCAATAGTCATTTGGGAACACTTTGCCACAATGTCCGTTTTGAAGATTTCTCAACAATGTGTGCAGATGTCCCCACATGCCCAGGGCTACCCCTTTTTTGGGAATGCACCCACACCCTCATTAAATGTAAAGATGTAAAAATGTATTAAACTGGCTGGCTTACTTCTTATAAGCAATCAATCATGAAGGGGGAGGAGCTGGGGAGAGCCTGCTATTCATTTAAAATCAGTGTTGTCGTCCCATTTCCTTCACGTTATATTTTTGAAGAGGTCACCAACAAAGAAATCACAGGGCCAGTTCTGTGCCTCTGAACAGCAGGTCAGGTGTGCTTTGGCCCCAATTCAACTTTAATTTAGAGTACCCTACTGTTGTTTTCAGGGTTCTCACTGCCTGCGGTCCTCAGAATGTCAAAATGTAAGTTCAGAAGCTGTTCACAAACAAACTGCCCCATGGTGCCCTTCTTTGGAAAATAAAATGGCAGCAACAGAACACAAAATCTAAAGGTGCCACAATTATCAAATGTTTGCTACGAAGAAAATAATGTTGGCCTGTCCAGATGCATTTGTAAACCCAGGGCTGTATATCACATATATCCAATTCCCACGCCAATCTGGAATGTCCAGCTGTCTGCAAGCGTAGCCGTGTTCCATGTGCGAACCACCCTGTCAATTCAGGAGAGCTGGGACATCCATGTTTCCCCTCCACGGATCTTCGTGTTTTAATCTAATGTTACGGATTACATCTTAATTACATATTAATGGTTACATATTATATAATGTCTCAATGCGAACCGCAATGTCAGGTATATTATATACTGTACATGCAACTACTTGTACTTGAAACGTACAGACAGTTTTGCATATTTCCGGGCAGGAGACAAGTGGAGGAGAGGAGTGGAGGAAAAGAGGAGGAGAGTGAACGTTGCAGAGCTCGCACAGAGCAGCGTCAGAGGAGGGACCTTTCATATGCGGCTTTGACACGCAGTCTTACGAGCGCCCTCATCGGCCAGCGGGGGTCGCCCAAGAGCGACGAAACGCGGAACCCTGTCCGACTGGACCCTCCCGTACCCCGGGCGAGGCAGGCGGCAATTGTGCGTCACCCTGAGAAGCTACCGGCCACGGTCGGCGCTGCGCGGTCCCGATTCCATCCTGGGCCGTGAAGATCATCCACGCACCACAGCGTGCCGCCGTAACCCAATGAGCCATCCAGCAGCGCCACGCACAATATTTGCAATTTAATTTAAAACAATTAAAAAGCACTCACTTCCTAAAACACAGCGCGCATTCTCAGCTGGAACCCAGGAGACAGTGCGAGCTCTGTGAGCCTCAGTAATCCAATGACAGCCCAATCTAATTCCAGAGAGAAATCTGTCACCACAGGCGCACGCAGAAACGTACCGTGTGAGATGTGTGCCATTTCCCTACTTATTCACCTGGATTCACCTCTTCCAGAGGAACACGCTTGCATACATGAGAATTATAATACTCAGAATAACTGGCCGCCTTTTTCGCGCGCACTGAAAAATGCACCTCTTAAAATTGCCTTTTGGTTGCATCAACCCAGACTTGCTCTCTCCTGGGAATATGCAATATTCGCTGATCCTCATCCACTTCTTTCCGGCTGGTGCTCTTTGCAATTAATGTTACAGCCATTACACTATGAGCCTGCATGTGCCCCCTTGCGCATGAAAATATGTTTATTATAGCATTCTTCATACAATGCTATTATGTTTCAACTGTGGCAGTCAATTTTGTTCATATTATATACTGGTGTTCATCAAATCATACTGCATGCACAAGAGCCACTGCAAAATGAATAAACAAAATGTATATGTTTAGATGCAAGACATACATGGATGCCATCACAATTAGCAAGTGCTCACCTTGATAACATATAATATCTCATCTGAAGACATGCCATTCTCATTAACAGCCTGTGAGTGACAGGCTGTGAAGTATGGTTCTTGGTTGCTGTTTTAGCAGCATCTTTGCAAAAGGTCTCTATACATGAACTCAAGAGACCTGTAGCAAAGACGCAACCAAGAAAGCACACTTTACACTGAAAGCTGTGCCCCTGTGCTTTTAAACCTGAAGAGGTTTGCTTCTATAATAGAGATGGGACCTCCGCTGCACCAGGAATGAAAGCAGAGAGTGAGGCCTCCTCACTCCGCTCTGCCGTCCACACCTCTGCCTGCGGATGGGCTTTGCCGGACGACGGTAAAAAAAAAAGAGGCCTGGACTCGGACGCAGTGAGACAGATGTAGTTCCACTTGCATGATTTGTGTCGGTTCAAAAAAAACTAATGAAAGTTGGACCGTGCATAAGAAGATTAGTGAGATTCCCTCTTCAGATCTGAGCATCTTACCTGAACACACTCGCCGGTTTATCAACGATTTAGACCCCGGCCTCTGACACATGCGCTGTAAAGGAAGGAAGGGGTTAATCTTTCGCGGATCAGTTTGTGCGTAAGCCCCGATCAAAAGCCCTCAGGTAATTTGAGGCCAGCGAGAGACATGTGATTAAAGGAAGCAGCCGGGGACGAGGCCCGCGTGTCCGGCCAACCCGGCACGCAGGACAGGCGCGATGCGACGCAACGCGAACGGTGAACGGCTCACTGCTCGCAGCTCTGTTGCCGCCGCTGAAAATCATCCGCTAACGAATCACTAACGATCTGCCAGGTTATCCACTAATAAAACGGCTTTTCCGTGCAAAATCCAAGCGCCTCGCTGGGATCGTATGCAATGAGCCGTGATAAAGGAGTCAAACAAATGCGCACCTGGGACACAAAGCAGATTACAGTATCTGCTGCCTTTTCTTTAATGCCTAAATATTCCCTATATTAATACCATGACAGCACTATAAAGCTTTGGTTCACGTAAAGAAATGTTTCTTTTTAACCCCGTGTATCCAAATCCGATAAACCCTAATCCAAAGCAAAAGTAATTGTAAGATACAGCACAATCGTTCAGAGGGTTTGGACGCAACTTAATCAGAACCTCAATCAGATTGGTCGAGTGACTCGAGTCCATGTTCCAGTTGTCATGATGACCATGATGTGGACGTGCTTGGCTCAAGACTTACACAACGTCAATTATGTTTTATTTACACTGGCTGGAGAAACGTAAAATACAGACGTGCCGAGAGACGAGTAAGTACAGGTGTAAAAACTGCATTTTGAAACCAATTGTTTCTTTATGCTTTGCACAAAAGGGCTCCATTGGTGATTTTGATTTATGAAATAAATTATTTGAATGAATGTGGAGCATTAATAAGGTATCTCAACAGGGCTAAGAAATCAAACAAGATGCAAGATGACTCGAGTCAAAAACATTTGGTATAAAACTTTGGCAAAATGGTAAATACATAAATGAATAAATGCAGGTTTTTCCACTTCAAGTTAAAGATAAAGCGGAGCTTAACCTGAATGACCCCAACAGTACGATACCCACAATTTGGCTACTTGTCATAATCATCCCAGGGGACTTATGTCAGCTTTAAGGAGCCACGTGATACTGATCACTTCAACAGGACAGCAAGCTCACAATTTGCTTACAAGATCAGTGGTACAGGTAGGCCTAATCCAGACCATAGGCACATTGTGTCCGCACAATTTTTCCCACTCTATGACACAGTCCCGCGGTTGCTATTGTACTAAACTCACTGTATAATCAGCTTAAGGAGCTGCGAGGTGTTAACATCTCAAAATCAAATACGAGGGGGAGGCCCATAACAAAAGACAGTTACATTTTCCAAAATGAGGTTGTTAGCGCTCATATAATAACAGAGTATAACTTAAAACACCTCTTAAACACGTGACAATCAAGAATCACTTTCACAATACCCCCCTACCCGCCCCCCCCCCCCTGTCTTTAATCCCTATCATTACTACTGAGCTGCCTTTGTTACACCAGAGTGCGGCTTTTCCTGAGCTGCCGACACTAACGGACACTAGCGCATGCCTGACTGACCTGAGGAAATCTATCCCTGCCTGGGCAACGCTGGCTAATTACAAACAACCAGTGCAGCAGTAACCTGCATGCCACTGCAGTTGCGGTATTAATCACTTTCGGCACCAAAATAAATATTACACACCATTTAAAACCATTTGAAACATGATATCTATATATATAAAAGGAAATGCAACTAAATGTTTAGTATTTCCGGATTGTTCTTTAAATTTATCCCGTCATCTCACTTTAAAGGATACCTACTGTAGCGGGTCTGACATTCATGAATTGCCTTTTTAAAGGTCATTTGAATTTAAACAGCCTCAACCAAATACGTAGACTTGGCCAGGAGTCAGGCTCTCCAAACTTTTAAAATGAACTTTCAATTGCATAACATCATTTTTTTTCTTCCTTCTTCATTTGGCAGATACTCTTATCCGAGGGGGCGCAGACATATACGCATATGCATATGTGCTTGTTAAATGTCACGGTTGGGTGGGGATTCAATCATTTCGAGAGAACAATCTTAGGTGCTCTTTACGGTGGGGTCAGTCAAGGCCAGAGGAGGAAAGGCAATTACACATGCAAGCCTGCTATTCCACTTAAAGAACCTAAGCAGGGTGCCAAATATAGCACCATGAATCACCGGCTGTC
The DNA here is from genome assembly GCA_022702515.1 of Ilyophis sp. 1 JC-2022. Taxonomy (NCBI): domain Eukaryota; kingdom Metazoa; phylum Chordata; class Actinopteri; order Anguilliformes; family Synaphobranchidae; genus Ilyophis; species Ilyophis sp. 1 JC-2022. Next base: position 134,024,282 of record CM040395.1, read on the forward strand.
AGCACCTAGGGGGGACGTATTTGTACCCCATAAGTACCATTCATCTAAAAACAGCTGAGCACAGGTGATCCATTTAAAGCCAATTGTCTCAGTGGGAGGGGTGCAGAATTTAAGAACAGCAACGCTTTGCTGAGGAATTATTTGGGTCAGTGGGTAATTGCATTCAGTAAAATTCCTGGATCACAAAGAACTTAGCAACAATTGATCCTGGTGGTGCACATGTGACTTTGGCACACGTTGGGCTTGCTTGTAGATTCCTTACAAAGAACCAGATGCTAATGCAGCTAGCGCAGGTAGCGCCGCGTGTTAACCGGTGCCATTTGCTGTAAGCCTGCACGACTCCCCCCCAGCATGCAGTTCCACAAGACTCCACGACTCTGTCCTTCTTCCATCGTGACTCATCGATGGCTGTTCATAACCACGTTAATTCAAATTATATTTCAGTTAAGAAGTCCAAAGGGCATTCAGTGGACCGGTCTAGACAGGCAGAAGTTCAGACCATTCCAATTCTCTCACGTGCACGACTTCCTCTGGCTTCTGGGAAGCGCTGCGTTCCGGGCGCAGTGATGACGGAATGAGCACACTAAACCCATGCCTGATGTGAAAAGATTTGGGTTTCCTAAAATGTCACTTAACCTCCACTTTGGGGAATTTTATTCTGGATCCTATATCTCACAGAACTTAGTTCTAATCTTTCTTTCATCTGAAAAGAAGCGGATTTTGCATGGAATCCCAGCCCCATTCCCCACACAAACAGAAACGCTCACCGGTTTGAGAGTGCACAGCTTAACCTCCCCATCGGCCTGATCATGAACTTTACAGCGCAACACTATCGGTGAACCCGTGCACCCGTGACAAATCAAAGGCAATTCAATTCAGGTCAAATAAAGACTCCCACCACCAAAATAGGAAGTGCACAACTGTTCTTTGAAGAAAACATACGTCCATTTGCAGCATGTGAAAAAAAAAAAAAAAAAAACTCCAATCCAATTAGTTTTATGTTTGATGGACGCATTGCCAACCGACCAAGGTCTGGTCCCTCAGGGGTCCCCCAAGAGCCTTCATTTTGTCATAGTAACTCAGAGCGGTCACATTTCCTCATGGCTGAATTAGCATCCAGCTCAACAAAAGCCACAAGCCCTCTTCTTTATCCCAGATCAGTTCGCATGTGACCCCTGCTTTAGGAGCGGAACATTGTGAGCATTCAATTATTCAACTGCTCTTCCCAAAGCTGTAGAAAAAAAACACCAGGTTTAAATTAGACCATTTCTATGTTTCACACCATGTTACAACATCACAGATATTTGAAAGAGTTGAACGTCAGTCCTGATTCTTTGAAAAAATGCATGGGTCATGGGCATTTGGGCAACTCCTAAAATACCATCTGGGGTCAATCAGATGTTAAGAACTAACCAATAATGTTTAACCTGGGTCAAACAATGCACCATCCTATCAGATACACTACAGAAATAAACTCAGAGAGAAAAGCTCTCAGATTCATTTTCAACACTGATTTAATCTGCCATTTGCTCGTAGGTATTTAACCCAAATGACTAATTCTTTTTGGTTTTTTTGCTTGCTTTGCTTTTCACCAGATGAACCAGCTTTTCATGTGTTTAAATAGAGCCAGGTGGGATTAGGGATTTTGGATGTATTAAGGGAGGCGGCAAATCATGTGATTCTGTTGACAAAATAAGACACACGTATACTTTCAGATAATTTCATCTCTTTTTTGCTGGATTAAATTTTGGGTGCCATTTAGCTTTTTCTTTCCAGGGTGAAATCTATCAATGACAGTACAGTAAATGTCAACCAATATGTGCACTCTTTTACATTTATTTAATTGGCATAAATTATCAAACTCTTATTTTACTGGTACAAGTGAGTGATCAGTACTCTCATTCTAGCTCATATTAATGATGCTGGCTCATAAATTATGTGGCCATGGACAGTGAGAAGAAGTGGCTGGTAAATCATGACAGACATCACTTCCACCTCCCTTATGGAGCCTGCTCCCAGAAGAAAACAATTAAAAGTTAATTAACTACAGCGTAGTTGTGCTTATTTGTTAGTATTTAAGTGTGTGTCTGTGGAAGATTGGATAATTATTGTGTAATCATATTAAAATATAGACTAAAACATGGAAAACAGGTTTAAAAAAGCAATGGTTGGGGGAAAAAAATTAAACTGCCTTTGAAAGACATACAAAAAATAAAACCATGTTTTAAAACATTATGTTCTTAAAAAAGGAATAGTTGCTGTTGCTCCACTACAAACAGTCTAAACCAGACCACTAGTGCCTATTGAGTTAAACACTGCTAAACACTGCTTAGCTTTACAGCAATTAAAGTTGAGCAATATACAGTGCCCTACACAATTAATGGCACCCCTGATAAAGATGAGTAAAAAGCGTTTTATTAGCTTAATCTCACACTGAAACAATGAGAAAAATCCAACCTTTAATTGAAGTAAATTTATTCTGAGAAAAAAAAAATCCCTCATCAAGAAATAATTATTTTTAACAAAACCACGTGTGCCACAATTATTGGCACCCCTAGAAATTCTAATGAACAACATGTAACTGAAGAATTTTTTCCATTTATATTTATACTTTTTAAAGTTGATCACAGTGTTTAGGAACTTTCAAGCAGTAATCCATTACTTCCTGTTTCACTGGGGTATAAATATGAGGTGACAGAGGCCATATTCCCTTATTCATACATTAACATGGGAAAGATAAGAGAACACACAAATCAAATGAGGGAAAAGTGTGTTGAGCATCATAAGTCAGGGAATGGCTATAAAAACATAGCTACTCACCTGAAAATGCCCCTATCTACCGTTAGGGCAATACTTAAAGTTCAAAGCAACTGGAACTGTTACAAAATTGCCTGGAAGAAGACCCAAGTTTATTTTGCCCCCACACACAGTGAGGAGAATGGAAAGAGGGGCAAAAAAATCCCCAAGGATCACAGAGGAAAGTAGCATCATGGATGATCTGGAGAGATTCTGTAAAGAGGAATGGTCTCAGATTCCTTGCTCTCTATTCTCCAACCGTATTAGATGTTACGGGAGAAGACTCAGTGCCGATTTATTGGAAAAGAGAGTTGTACAAGGTATTAAATGCAGGGGTGCCAATAGTTGTTAATTTGTTAAAAATAATTATTTCTCTGTTTCTCAGAATAAATTTACTTCAATTAAAGGTTGGATTTTTCACATTTTTTCAGTGTGAGATTAAGCTAAATCACCAAACGGTGAATTGTTTATAACCCTTTTCACTCATCTTTACCAAAGGTGCCAATAATTGTGGAGGGCACTGTAAATATAAAGTAATCAAACCCATGAATGTGTTTCCTTTTTAAAGCAGATAATCATCTCCTACTCTGTGAATCTCCTAATCATCAAGGGTCTAAGGTATCAAACGAGCCCCAAACCATCACTCTGCGGCCAGATATGGAGTAGATGTGGATGGATCACTGCAAGGGTTATTTCTCCTGACTCATTTTCCTATAGAACTCTATGGGGAAAAAAGTCAGGAGAAACAACCCTTAAAGGGATCCATCCACATCTACTCCATATCTGGCCGCAGAGTGATGGTTTGGGGCTCGTTTGATACCTTAGACCCTTGATGACTTACAGCCATATAGCCAGTCATGTGTTCCATACTGTACCAGTGTAATTTACAGCTGAATCTAGTCTCACCCACCAATTCCCATAGAGATCCATTCAAATGCAGAGAGCGTATAGTATCGCTTGTAACAGTACCTGGAAATAAGATATCGAGAGTCTTTTGATGTTGATGGGTCACAGACTTCAGGAAGTAACAGCATGCAAAGGATATGCGACCAAATATTAAATATGATACTTTAAAAATATGTTAAAGCAAAGGGTATGAATACTTATGTAAAATGAAAGATTTCAGTTTTCGATTTTTAATACATAAATATTTCACTTTGTCATTATGGGCTATTTTGTGTAGAATTTTGAGACAAAAAATGAACTCAATCTATTGTAGAATATGTCTGTAATGTAATAAAACGTGGAGAAGGTGAAAGGGATGTTCAGACTTTCCGGCTTGACTGTATATAGTGCAGACACCTGGGAATGAAGCTAGGTGGAATGCATGATTACCTGTTACATTTGAACAAAAATCTTTTTTTCAGTCAGCCACTCTGCTTTCACCATTTTCTATCTTTACCCAGTTAGGAATGTCTTAAGCGTCACGACTGCGCCGGCCTCCCCACACAAAGTGCCGAGCAGCTAAAGCCTGTGTACCCCTCTCTGATATGCACCCTAGAGTCAATCAGGTCAGGAGAAAGCTAGCACCAGTCTCACTAACAACAACTAGTTACCTGTGGGCACATGGCGCAAATACGGGAGGTTATAATTCAGTGGCAACCCAGAGACCTCAAGCCAACTTAATTCTAAGCTCCGGTGGGACGAGTCCCAGCACTGCAGACTGCTGGATGATGGTTGACCAATGATGGAGCCAAGGCTCAAATCTGAAACTGCTGGGCCCAAGCGGAGTGCTTGATAAGCGTCTTTACCGATTACACCCAATGGAAGCCCTAGTCAACCCTATTTTCATAATATCCTCCGTGTATATGTGAGATACCGTACGCACATTGAAAATTCCAAGCTTCAACGGCAAAGACGCACTGTGTCACTATGAGGGGGTGAAAAGTGTCACTTTTTTCAGGTGTTTACACAGGTTTGTTCAGGTTTTATGGCTGGAAAGAATAGTAATCATTTACCGAATCGAACCATGAATTTTCAGGGGGAAAATCGTCGGCACAAAATGTCGTCTGATCCTAAAAGTGGATCCATGGAGAGCGAGGTAGAGGGCGTCACATGCTCCTGTCTTGTGCGTATAGAGCACCGTGCAGTAAAAAGTAATAAGATTTTCACACCATGCCGTCATTACGGTCCGCCACACAATTCCTCACAGCCACATTCAATTATTTTACGCCTACCTTTTCCTGCCTCTTAATTTCATAGATCCGGCGCTGTGCCATTAAGCCCATAGCCGGAAAACATTATGTACCGTCTCAGCAGTCACAAGGCAGGCCTACTGCATCATGCTATTATGTGGAGGCACCTCAGGCCGCACACAGAGCAATATCGCGGCGCTCGACAGCATCATAACGGAGAAAAGGCTCGCTGAGTGCAGAAACTCCCTCAGAGGTGTTGGAGGGAGGGTTCTTGGGAGGACTGAAGCCCACATCCGAAAGGCAGAGAGAGAGTGTGGAGAATGACTGGCACACGACCAGCTTAGCATAATCCGATGGGCCAGCAGAAAGTTGCAAACACAGAGCTGGCGTAATCATGGCAAGGTGCCACGGCACTACATCTGCAAATCCACAATTGCTGTAACAACTTACACGAGCGATGACAAAAAAAGTTTTCGCCCGATTCACGCAATTCATTCAGTCGAACTGTGAGTAATCTTAGACATCGGCATCTGGTACACGCTCCGACTTGGCGGTCTTACTTTGACGGCAGAAGTGGCATGAGGAGAGGGGGGTGTCTTTAACATGTTCAAACACAAGCTGCAGGCTGACAACAAAACGATGGTAACTGTCTACAGAGACGCAGAAATAGGATCAGCAATCTCCCGTAATTGCCTGCAGAGCTGTGTGCAGACCTGCCTGTGGAGTCCAGCACTCATCTTGTACGAAGAGAAAGATCTGAACGCCAAAACTCAATTCCAACAGGTCTGTTGCCATACTCACGCCAAGGGATGTGAACGCCTCGAGCGCACGTGCTTCTCACAATGCTGATCGCAATCAGCAGTTTCGCGTGAAATGTTTGAGAGCCCTCGACTATGACAAGACAAAAAGTACAATACCCTGAGAGGGAAATAAGTCTACACAACACAAGAAACACAGTCGGTATTATTCATGTAGAGTACACTGAATTCAGTCCTGTGTGGAGGAAACACAGTCGGTATTATTCATGTAGAATACACTGAATTCAGTCCTGTGAGGAGGAAACGCAGTCGGTATTATTCATGTAGAATACACTGAATTCAGTCCTGTGAGGAGGAAACACAGTCGGTATTATTCATGTAGAGTACACTGAATTCAGTCCTGTGAGGAGGAAACACAGTCGGTATTATTCATGTAGAGTACACTGAATTCAGTCCTGTGAGGAGGAAACACAGTCGGTATTATTCATGTAGAGTACACTGAATTCAGTCCTGTGAGGAGGAAACACAGTCAGTATTATTCATGTAGAATACACTGAATTCAGTCCTGTGAGGAGGAAACACAGTCAGTATTATTCATGTAGAATACACTGAATTCAGTCCAGTGAGGAGGAAACAGTCGGTATTATTCATGTAGAGTACACTGAATTCAGTCCTGTGAGGAGGAAACACAGTCTGTATTATTCATGTAGAATACACTGAATTCAGTCCTGTGAGGAGGAAACACAGTCAGTATTATTCATGTAGAATACACTGAATTCAGTCCTGTGAGGAGGAAATACAGTCAGTATTATTCATGTAGAGTACACTGAATTCAGTCCTGTAAGGAGGAAACACAGTCGGTATTATTCATGTAGAGTACACTGAATTCAGTCCTGTAAGGAGGAAACACAGTCGGTATTATTCATGTAGAGTACACTGAATTCAGTCCTGTAAGGAGGAAACACAGTCGGTATTATTCATGTAGAGTACACTGAATTCAGTCCTGTGAGGAGGAAACATAGTCAGTATTATTCATGTAGAGTACACTGAATTCAGTCCTGTAAGGAGGAAACACAGTCGGTATTATTCATGTAGAATACACTGAATTCAGTCCTGTGAGGAGGAAACACAGTCGGTATTATTCATGTAGAGTACACTGAATTCAGTCCTGTGAGGAGGAAACGCAGTCGGTATTATTCATGTAGAATACACTGAATTCAGTCCTGTGAGGAGGAAACAGGGTCGGTATTATTCATGTAGAGTACACTGAATTCAGTCCTGTGAGGAGGAAACACAGTCAGTATTATTCATGTAGAATACACTGAATTCAGTCCTGTGAGGAGGAAACACAGTCAGTATTATTCATGTAGAATACACTGAATTCAGTCCAGTGAGGAGGAAACAGTCGGTATTATTCATGTAGAGTACACTGAATTCAGTCCTGTGAGGAGGAAACACAGTCTGTATTATTCATGTAGAATACACTGAATTCAGTCCTGTGAGGAGGAAACACAGTCAGTATTATTCATGTAGAATACACTGAATTCAGTCCTGTGAGGAGGAAACACAGTCGGTATTATTCATGTAGAGTACACTGAATTCAGTCCTGTAAGGAGGAAACACAGTCGGTATTATTCATGTAGAGTACACTGAATTCAGTCCTGTGAGGAGGAAACATAGTCAGTATTATTCATGTAGAATACACTGAATTCAGTCCTGTAAGGAGGAAACACAGTCGGTATTATTCATGTAGAGTACACTGAATTCAGTCCTGTAAGGAGGAAACACAGTCGGTATTATTCATGTAGAATACACTGAATTCAGTCCTGTGAGGAGGAAACATAGTCAGTATTATTCATGTAGAGTACACTGAATTCAGTCCTGTACTTCACCGTACTTTCTTTTTGGCGTGGGTCAAATTTTTTGGCGTGCTTTATTTTTATTCAAACAGATTTACTCAATTTGTTTTGTCATGTAAGGAATTGACTGCCTTACAGTAAAATGTATATACTGGTGCAGCTCAAAAAATTAGAATATCATGAAAAAGTTCAATATTTTTTGTCACTCATTTCAGAAAGTGAAACTCATATATTATATAGATTCATTACACATAGAGTGAAATATTTCAAGCCTTTATTTCTTGCAATTTTGATGATTATGGCTTACAGCTAATGAAACCCAAAATTCAGTGTCTCAGAAAATTAGAATATTTTGCTTTAACATATTTTTAAAGTATCATATTTAATATTTGGTCGCATATCCTTTGCATGCTGTTACTTCCTGAAGTCTGTGACCAATCAACATCAAAAGACTCTCGATATCTTATTTTCAGGTACTGTTACAAGTGATACTATAACCTCTCTGCATTTGAACTGATCTCTATGGGAATTTGGGGGTGAGACTAGATTCAGCTGTAAATTACACTGGTACAGTATGGAGCACATGGTTGGCTAAATGGCTGTAAGTCATCAAGGGTCTGAGCTATCGAACGAGCCCCAAACCATCACTCTGTTGCCAGATATGGAGTAGATGTGGATGGATCACTGCAAGGGTTATTTCTCCTGACTCATTTTCCTATAGAACTCTATGGGGAAAAAAGTCAGGAGAAACAACCCTTAAAGGGATCCATCCACATCTACTCCATATCTGGCCGCAGAGTGATGGTTTGGGGCTCGTTTGATACCTTAGACCCTTGATGACGTACAGCCATTTCGCCAGTCATGTGTTCCATACTGTACCAGTGTAATTTACAGCTGAATCTAGTCTTACCCCCCAATTCTCATAGAGATCAGTTCAAATGCAGAGAGGTTATAGTATCGCTTGTAACAGTACCTGAAAATAGGATATGCGACCAAATATTAAATATGATACTTTAAAAATATGTTAAAGCAAAATATTCAAATTTTCTGAGACACTGAATATGGGTTTTCATTCGCTGTAAGCCATAATCATCAAAATTACAAGAAATAAAGGCTTGAAATATTTCACTCTATGTGTAATGAATCTATATAATATATGAGTTTCACTTTCTGAAATGAGTGACAAAAAATATTGAACTTTTTCACGATATTCTAATTTTTTGAGCTGCACCTGTATGTTCAGCGCACTGGGAAAGACCAGCAATGAACCATGCCAACTTTTACTATTTGGTAATTGCCACAACGACCTAAGACGCTTTCACTCTTTGCATTTGCTGTCCAGCTCAGTCATGCGGAGTTCACGAGACACTGAGCAAGACGTTCTGTCAGCCGGGCCTGGCTTTGAGCCGCCCAAAAAGACCAAGCAAGCAGTGAACATTGGCATTTTCTGGTCCTGCCGCTAAACACACACAACAGGCATTCTCTGGCACCTTCAGTTACCTCTGCCACAGATCTGGGGTTCCACGCTTGCACAGCCTCATGGGAAAGCTGTGAAAGTCACACACGGGCCACAGAGACAAAGACGCTAACTTTGTTGAACAGTAGAGACTGGCCCTTGCCACCTCCTGTCTAGCCCTGTCTCCCCTCTTAAAATTAAGTGCGTCAATGGGACCCACACCATCCACGTACAGTCTCAGCATCATGAGATTATAATTATCCTTTTGGCATAAAAAAAAGCTTAAAAAGTGAAAACTTTTAGATTCTCTTAAGAGTGTAACTCAGTGTACAGGCCTTTGAGGGGTGGAGGAAAAGCTCCATAAATCAGAATGTGACAACGCAAGGCTCCATAGACAACCGGTTTCCCTGGCTTTCACAAACCTAAAAAAGAACATTCCGGAATTCATACATAAATAGCCCCAATATTGTTTTGGATATTGGATGTTGCCAGCAGATCAGGACTTGTTTTTAAAGGGGACAAGTGAAGCTCAGTGCATATCTGAACCGCTCGTTTTGCCTGGGGTACACTACTAACTGTTGCGGAACTTCTCAAGCTTATCCCACTGCTAAACATCAGGCTTTTTCATCCCTACTGTTGAAAGATATTAAGCTCACACAGCAAGAATATGATATGTTATATTCTTATATTCAGGTATGAGCTACCTATGTTTTTAGTGGAGAACAGTCACTTTTAATAACTCAGAGGTTTATATTATAGGTGTAGCACAGACTGCCTGCACACATAGCCAAAAAAACTGCTGGGTCATAAGAGGTCACTAAAAAACACTTAACTATCTGTAGAGGCAAGGTGCCATTTTTCTTAAAACAAAATACTATTAGATCACAACACATTCATACATATTCTCTTCATCCCAATGAAGAAAGAGATAAGGACTTAAGTCATAGGGTAAAAAATACTGTACATGCTTGTGAAAACCTATTAGATAATCTGCGTCAATGATTACTCAGTTTTAAGTGCATTTTTTCAGAATTCAAGTCCCTCGCTTTGCTCGGTCGTGAAGGATATCCGCGATGAAAGCTTTTTCCTGCACGGCGATAAAGACAGCGAGATAAGTGTGCGTGCCGTACGGCCATCCAGCCAAGATCTCATTGAGGTCACACATCATTCCGCACCTCCTTTCAAAACAAGGCCAGATAATCACATTTCCTCAGTGCCCATTTCCCCAGAAGGTAAAGGATTATACACTTTCTCACATATTGACAAAAAAAAAGCAACCCTGGTCCAGTACTGCATCATGAACATAAGCCCACCTTGTGCATCCTTCAGCCATCACATTCAAGTTAGAATTTCACATTCTGATAAAGCAGAATCCAGGAAATGAACTGCATGGAAAATTAAGTATACTAATGGTCGAAAAAGTGACACAATCTTATGAATAAAATGTAAAAGACACACAGGCAATCGAAATAAGTGGTTCACTTCATGCTCTCAGAAAAACTGAGAGACAGTGGACCAATGATAGACGAGCATCTAACCTGATAGACAAGGAGAACCAATGAAACTGCATTTCGGCCCAATGCGCTGAGATAAGCATTGCTACAGTACAGACGCTTTCGGTGTAATACAAAATCACATTGTAAGGCTGTCTCTGTTACTTACTTGGCCTCCAGCTTCTAGAAGAGAAGGTTTCTCTGCGTTTCTGGGTGTGTAATCCAGAGGACCTACTCATGAGCCTTACACATTGCTTTTTACTGTAGAGTGACTCAGTTCCCCTCACCCACTCTCCTTCAACAATCATCAAGAGCTAAACATTTCCAAATATGGACACAGTAGAGAAGATCGGGGCAAAATCGTCTCTAAAACTTCCCTTTTTTTTGTGTGAAAAAAAATCTACATTTCTGTGCGCCAAGGTCACAGAACTGCCAAATGTTTGGTTTATGGCATCTATGGAGAATAACAACAAAAAATGACAGACAGCTATTCGTGAAGTAGCCAGGTTGGCCTGGCCATAGAGGTACAAGATTTTAAAAATGGCCATCAGTCAACAGCCATCCAGAAAAATGCAAATTTCAATGAGTTATAAGGACAATCCTGTCAGCATAGCCGTTGGTGGGGGCTTCACTTCAATGCATTTAACTTCTGTGGCTCTGAACACAAAAAAACACACGCACACGTGCACACGTACGCACATACCCATACATACGACAAGAAGCAAACAGCGCCAGCCCCCAGTCAACTCAGCCAAAAGTACAGATATGGGCTAGCCTAGCCTTTCAACACATTCATCTAAACACTCAGACCACAAAAATGACATTCTGTTTCACCACACAGCCAGAAACAGAGCTGTTCAACACAGAGGCAAGCAATTCCAATAGCATGGACACAGCCTCTATGAAAGCTGTGCTTCTCAAACACAAGGTCGCCTGAATTAATTTAGGCAAACTATGGACGTACTTATAATGTCATCAAGACCTGAAACGGAACCGACAATACATCTTCCAAACTACATGTCCAGCCATTTTTATTTTTTTCCTGTCCTCAGGAATAGCACTGGTCTCAACGACAATGGTGAGTAATAAAAGTGGCTTTAGGTTCCATGGGCGTCGATCTTTTGATGACACACTGTGGCAGTGACAGCTCTTTTAAAAAATGCCTCTTCTCTGAGATCAGGTTCAACCCAGCCCCAGAGTGAAGTCATAGCCATGAATCAGCACCAAAACTCAGACATTTTGCGTGACACACCACACCACACAGTCACATGCTTTATATGGAGACAAATTCAGTCACTTTGTCACTTATTCCTTGTTTCGAATATTTTGTCTGTTGATCAGCCATACTAATCATTCTTAACATATAGCGATATGTAACAGGAGAGCATTGCCATTAAAATAATAATAAATGCAATAGAGCAAGCTGCTGCCTTGGGAAAACTCATGATTCTATCATTTTCATTATTACAGTTATATTACCCTATACAATTATTACCCTGACCTGGCTGAAGAGGAGAGTCCACAAGCGAGGACCAAGGATTCTGATGGATCTGGAGTGATTCTGTACGGTGGTATAGTTTCAAATCCTTTGCTATGTGTTCTCCAACCTCATCAAACATTACAGGAGAAGACTCAGTGCTGTTATCCTGGCAAAGGGAGGGTGCACAAAGTACTAAATACAGGGATGCCAATAATTGTGAGACACAATATCAAAATCTTTTGCATTAAAGTGTTCTTCCTCTTCTTCAATGGTATCACACAAGTAAACTATATAATGTTCTCATTTTTCTGAGCATAGAAAATATCTGATAAACAATAAAGTGAATTTAATCCTGAATTTTGCTCATATTAATTGAGGCTGCCAATAATTCTGGTGTAAATTCAGAATCAAAGCTTTGACAGCATTCAAAGTTGCCATGGAGCAAAGGGCCAATGAACCCTACAATGGGTGGAGCTATAATGAGCTGTCCATTCCCGACCTCTTCTGAACCAACTTCAAGATAATGGCTCACCACAGAAAAACACAATGATCGATTCAGATCGGTGTATGACTGATACATGGTAGATTGGTGACTTGCTGATGACAACATAATTGTTGTTCCTCTGCCTAGATTTCAGTTTTGTGAAACCTCATTTACCCATGACTAATTTAAAGGGGAAATCTTGGTTCGGCATTTTGGTTAAAGCTTTCGAAAAGACAGGTGTTCAAATTTAAAATAACGAGCAACGTGATCACATATGTCATAGCCATAATCACATTCAGAAACTGAATGAAATTACAAGGTAAAACGATGATCAATAATATAATAAATATATAATTAATCATTAGATATACCCAGTCATGATAGTATCACCCATTTACCTGTGGAATGTTCCAAACAGGTGTTTTTTTTACTTCTTTTTTTTGGCCCCTGTCCCAACTTTTTTGGAACGTGTTGCAGGCATCAGATTTGGAATTAGTGTTTACAAAAATCAATAAAGTTGATAAGGTAAAACATTAAATATATTTTCTTTGTACTGTTTTCAATTAAATTAAATTAAATTAAAAGAAAATCTACAAATCACTGCTTTCTGCTTTTATGTGCATTATGCATACTGTCCCAACCTTTTTGGAATTGGGGTTTGCATTTCAAAAGGATTAACTTCTGATACAAAAACTTGTGCTCAGATTTTTAGGTTTTCTAAGTATCACTTGAATAAAACAAAGCAAGCCCACACAAAGTGGATTTCTATGATTTTGATGAAATACCGCATTTCTTCAGAAACCCAATGTTCAATAACATCACCCTGTGTCCTTTTACAAGTATTTTGGATGACTGTTCACACCAGGATTCCAACATTTCCTGTGGGGTATTTTTTCGCTCGAAAAAACAATGGAAATAATGAGCAAACATCCAACATTTTCACGCAAAGAGCCGTAATGGTTTCCAAGATGGCGCTTCAAAGCATAATTTCAGCTCCTTTACCCTTCACTCTGGATGTCATGACAAATTATTTTCCAAAAGTAATCACTTGCCAATTTTTTTTTCTTTGAGAAGTACTTGCTGGTGATCTTAACTGGAGGATAAAAGTATTTTAGAAATCAAACAAACAGAAATGGAACATTTTTCAAACGCTCAACTCTTTTTTGATCATAAGCGGTCATCGGAGGTGAGACAGTAAGGCTATCAAGAGCTATGCTGAACTCCAATGACTTTAAATCATCATTCTCACATGTAACTTAGTCTATTAATCCAGAATGACCTACATGTAAAAACAAAAACATAAATACATAAACAAATAATTAAACCAGTATAACAACTCATGCTTAATCAAAAAGAAATTAATTAAATGGGGGGAGATGACAACTTCTCCACGGTTTAGAGTACAATAGCAAGCAAAGGAATCGAAGCAAATCCTTGGTTGTTTTCCAGAAAGCGCAAATTAGGTTTCTCAGACAACGGTCTAAAAGTAGGGAATCCAGTCATATTCATGGGGGAGACTGATGGACTCCACTGAGAGGTCAGAGGTGAGAATAAGTGGCCACATAGCAGAATCCCTAAGTGGAGGGGAGACAGGCATATGGACAGATAGATGTTCGGCAGAAGAGCGGAGATGGTAGAAGAAGAGCGGAGATGGTAGAAGAAGAGCGGAGATGGTAGAAGAAGAGCGGAGCGGTATAAGGAGATATGAGGGTTATGGGCAGGGCCACCAAGTTTGTCTCCACTTGTTTTCTCACGTGTACTTCTGTCCTCTGCCAACAAGAGGTCGAAAGGCTTTATGTTCAGTCCGATTACTCAGAGCATAGAAGATGGCCTTGACCTTGGACATGCAGCAGATTATGTTGTAAAGGAAATGTTTTAGTTAGACGCAGTGAGAAATAAATCATATGAATACAATCGTTTGCAGCAGAGGTACATTCAAAAGGATGACTGACATTCATTTCATTTATTAACTTGAAAATCTCTTCTGCCATTGACCATATGAAGAGATCTTTCTGCAGCTACAGACTCACAGGTTACAACAGGCATGTATTGATTTGCCTTTAGAGGATGATTTCGAAATGTTTCTTCAGCTGCATCCCAGAATTCACCCGGTGACACTGCAGCGTCATCGACTTGTGCAAACAATTACTAATTGCCCGGCTTGAATCTACACTTCTCGACGAAAGCTGAAATTGAGTCTAGTGGGAAGGTTGTCACGTCAAGTCTGAAAACATGCTTGGGATCAGAAATCCTGACTATGAGCATGACATGACATGAGCTGGTTGACAAAAACAAGACTTGTTTTTGAGGGTTGTAATGTTGTGAGTTTATCATCAGCATTGGTGGTTTGTTGCCTTGTCTGTGCTGAGCGTCTGCTGAGACAAAATAAAACACGCAAAACATAACCGTCCCATCTGTTCATTCGTCCATGACCACATACATGCTGTTATTTTACGTGTTGATCAGTTCTTTCATTCTCAATTTACACTCAGTAGGGGTGCACGATTATGGCAGACACGATGGGCCGATATGTTGACGCAACATACACGCGCCAGAAAGGCCACGCATTTCAGTCGGCGTCAAACGTGGAGAACAGAAACATTTGTTTTTCTTAGAGCACGCACAGCTTTTTGTTTAATTTTGTTCTCTAAAATAAACCTACAGCGCCTGGTAACCAAGCTGAAATATTTTGTTATACAAATTAAATTTGGAACACGTTTCTGTCCTAAGTTGTTTGACAACTATGCTCACCATCCTTTGGCTAGCTACAGGCTAGCATCGGCAGCAGCAAACAGGGTCCAGGCAAATATGAGCTATTGGTATTTGCCCATAATTTCCCTATTATGCCTTCCTAATGCAAAGCGCCATTCTGCGGCATATACTTCCGTCAAAGCCACCTGGCCGATGGAATTGCTCCGCTGCTCATTATATGCCTGTTTAAAACGACAAGCAATTTGGGATTATCCACTTTTTCCAGTGGACTCTTTGCACTTCAGATCTGTTAAATGTTGAATGACGTCCAGGAAGCACTCAGGGACGCCCCCCAGCTGACAAACCGCTGCCCCTCAGTATTGATCTCAGACCGTAATTGACGTTTGTTTGTTTGTTTGTTTTTAACTGTCAGTCTGTTGTCATCTTCTTTGAGTAATTTATAATTAGGTTGCAAGCTGCGCAAAATAAATGAAATCCGTCTGTGGGCAGTGCGCCAGGCTGATACTGCTGCCATTGACCTTCCAGCCATATTCACTTCCATTCCTTTCACTTGCCTCATATTAAGTTAACTGTTTTTAAAAAAAATATATATATATATATAAAAATCTGAATAAGACACTCAATTGTATAATTAATCACTTGATTGTGCCATTCAAGTGCATGCACCGACCCCTGGAGGATAACAATACGAGCTTAAATCCCTGCAGTTAATGTGACAAAGAAAAACCGGTGGCCCGTTGGACATGCATCAGCAGTACAGTCAAGGGCACAGTATGCCAACACTAGAATTCTGAAACAAACCATCAAACGACACTGGAGAAAGAGTGACGTACTCTCACCGGAGATACTGCGCTGGTACTATAATAGGGACTAAATGTATGGTTCCACAAGAGAAGTAGGGTGAGGGGGGGAGTGGGGATTCCAAGAGCGATCGAGAGGCTTCTTCTAAAGCCTTCTGCATGTTACTAGTTATTACACACAGTAAGTAATTACATAATACTATACTGATGCTGTACTATATACTGATATAAGAGCTCTCAGACAGCATGACCAGAATCTACAGTCAAATTTATTCACTATCATTTTAGCCTAAATGCGACTGCCGGGGAAGGCAAACCCTTCCTAATGAACAACGAGAAACTAAACGGAGGTAACGACGAAGAAACTTTTTCCCACATTTAGCCTATTAAAGAGCTGTACTTTATTCTGGTTCAAGGTGAAAGGGAAGCAGGCCAAAAATGATATCCTATTTCTTCTTGAACCGCAAAGAAGGGCAGTTTACATAATAATCACGTATTATCCACGATTTGGTGTCAGAGAAGCTCGTCTAACTACTTTTAGCGATTAAAATAGAAACGTAATTAAATATGCCTCAAGCGCTGTTACGCGAGAAAAGCCAGCTTGGGAATGGCTCAGGTTAGGGTTTAACTGCTCCAGGGTTTTCCTCACAACCCCTTGAGCTCCCCATCATAAATTATCTTGTCACAAATACACACACATAGTCAACCACACACACACGCAGCACAGAAATAAGATCCGTCTTATCCTTGCGGGACTCCGTTCCCAAATCAAAACTGACCTCTGCACTCACGGTGATTACACACCAAAAATTATCTTAAGTTAAATGAAGTGAATATTCTCGCCGGCTTTACGCCGCGTGTCACTGTGAGCTTCCTTATTCCTTTCATAGCACCTGATACAACTGCATGGGGGATTGCGTCTGGTTGGAAATAAGTTATATCCAGAGACAAAGAGACACGATCTGACCTCTCGTTAAACTCGGATTAACTCACAGCTGCCTTTTTCCGCCATAAGGGATTAAAAAATATGTTTTCAAACAGAGTTTAATATTTTAATGCCATTATACCCAGCCACAGGAGGAACTCTGTATGAAAGAAAGTGTGGACTGTTACATAAGGCTTTTAGGCATGTGTAAGTGCTTGTCTGTGAAACTGCTTTAAATATTGACACAACCTTCGGGAAATTAAGTGTTACATAATCAGGTTTTTCCAAGACACATTTTTGCTCCAAAAATAACAAAAATCCACGCATTTATTTATAGTTCTGTTCTCATAAGTATATCTGAATAGGTGTACAGTAGAGGCAAAGCAGCAAAGTCACAGTTAAAGGCATTATTATGTTTAAAGCTTAAAATGTGTGATCTGATCATTTCCCACACTGCATACTGAGAAAAGCGCATTTACTTCCATGAATGAGATTTTTTGTGGCCGAGTTATTACAGCACTAATCACGACAGCAAAATGTATCTCAAAACACCCCTCAGCCTGAGTAAAACTATTGGCCTACATCAACTTCTGTACATTGCCTTAGCGTAACTTGGGTTTGGACGTTCAGCTTTACTTAGAACGACACATCAGTTCATAAAGAAAAACGGTACCGTTCACCATTTCAGTTCTGACGCGGTTCGTCGGCACAAGTCCCACTGGTGCTATGTGGTTAATTACGATGATATAAACGGACTGGGCAATAAGAGCACGGGTGTCGATGGCACCATTAGCGACTCAGATTGCAGTGAAAGATGGCCGCGGCATCCATCCGTTTGACAGGCAAGGCTAATGGCACTTCTGAGAGGCTGCAGATGTACGCCCACCACTGTGAACAGGGTCACGTGATCCTGTTCTTGGAGCGCCGCAGTCCTATCAAATCCCTAGTTCTCTCTAAGCAGCACAACACTGACGTGCTCGATGAGCACTAGGCCACCTGCAGCGACTGAGCCCGGTGAATGATCCAATTATGCAACCAAGGCTGGCACGGACCACCAAGAGCCTCTCCCACATTCCTGGGCCAGGGCCTACCTGCCTAAGAAACAACAGAAGCTACAGCCAAGAACAGAGGCAATCGGACAGAATGAGATCAAGGACTGGTTCCCTTGTGCCAGTCACAATTAAAGCACGTCTTGTTTGGCTATTGTGAGCTAGTGTCACCCCATGTGTCAACAGAATCCTCCAATCCACTCTTACCCCTCCCCCATTGTATAGTGATTCTGCATGTACCATGTCCCATGCCCCATACGACTGCTGTAATAGCCTGTTGGCTGTGGATTTGTCACATTTGTTCAGCAGAGCCTACACAATAGGCCTAAATTACACGGTTTTGACCGTTTTTTTATGACAAAAGCTGTAAAATGTAATTCCCTCTGGACATTCGGGCCGGTAAAAAAACAAAAAAAAATTTTACTTTGCAATATAGTAATTTCAAATATTTAGTCTCAAAACCACTGCAATTTATCATTAGGCCTATTATCACCGCAAATCAGATAACACTACTTTCATGAAATCCGTCTCTCCCTCGGCCCTCTGCGGTGCTTCCAGTGACGTAATACGTAACGTCTAGACTAGCATGTGTGGTGTCGCTGCTTGCGAGCTAGTATTCAATAGAATAGAATAGAATAACTTATTTTCCTGCTAGGGAACTTCAGTTGTAGCCACCAGCAACAAGAAAAAAGACATAGACAGTGGGGCAGACCCACAAAAAAACTAACAAAAACATTCAATAGAATCAGTGCATTAATCAAACTAATTAAGTGTAATAGCCTACAGCCATACGTCATGATTAAAGATAGCCCCCGCTGTCCCGATATGTCCAGTGTTATCAAGCAGTCCAACACACAAACTCCTCCTCCACGACTTTCCTCCATACACGCAGCGTTACGGCCCCTGCCCACTGTCAACACGGAAGCAATAAAACGTCAATAATGGCTAAATAATCTTCTCTTAATTTCCCGACATTTATCCCGACTGGGCGAAGGTGGCAAAGATGGCCCGTGTCATTCCCGTGTCAAGTGTGCCAGCAGAGCGGGGATTCTCGCTCCAAAAGAAGCCACCTGCAGGAGAAGAAGGTTAAAGGCTGTTCACACAGCAGGCGGTAGACGGCAGGCCGAAACCGGATGTCATTGTTTTCAATGAGACAACGAAGGCAGTCAACGGCAAAATCGCCGACGGCAGGAAGAACTTGCCGTCGGAATAGAAAATATTCTTATTTTGCCGTCTACCGCGGCGGTAGGGTTCACGTGCCGAATGAACGGAAGTCGTCCGTTTCAAAATGAATGAGATGCTCGTGCAACTTCGTGGTACAGAACGAGAGAGGTGGGAGGAAATATCGAACCAAAAAGTAAAAAAATACAGAGATCTTGACAAAATGGCTGCAGCATGGAGTGTTGTAAGCACTGACATGCAGATTCCAGGTACACATTATTATTAGCTGTATTTTCAGAAGCTTTTCTGTGTACGCTTTCAGGTGTAACTAACTAGCTAGCAAAGCTATCTAAACTAGCTGACATTATGATACATACACACACCGCCCATTTATGAAGACAGACTGAAACAACGCAGTAATACACACAATGTATAAATACACTTTCGGTCACAGTCCATTTTGCAAAGGCGCTCTTTGGTACACCAGTAAATGTTTCGCGCGGACCGTAAAATATGCAACGGATATAAAACATGCATTTTCGCGACGGGACATTTCGTGTTGTACCGTACTCCTGTCCCCCCATTGTGTCGTGTACCGTCCGCCGTCCTACTACCACCTGTGTGTGTGAACCATTATGACACGACTCATGAGTATCTCAAAAGTCGCTAAAAAACTTACAAACAATCACAGCTGCTCACTCTCCATGAAAATGAAGCGAACACAAAGAAGAAAAGATTATATGTAATTATTAACGCTATTCGCGCTTGTGGCGAAGTTTATTTTTATTTTTTTTTTTTTATATTTATTGTCAAATTAGTTTCAAATAATAATATCCTTTAAAATAATATATTAAATGTCGTTGTTATTAAATGCATCCTTACAATGCACTGTCCTGTCATTCATCATTTGATTTTTTTTATTTTTTTTTTTTTTTTTTTTTAAAAATCATGACAAAAACGGCAAATTAAAATCCGCAAATCCTAAATTAACTCTTAAACCTCTGGTATGGTTTTTTAGGCATTTTTATTATTATCAACATGGTGATTTTGGGGGAGCGTTTCCAGTTTTTAGTTTCGATTTTTTTTCGTGTTTTTTTGAAGTTTCAAAGTTCTACAAGGAACACATTTCTCAAAACCAACCGTTAAGTGTTTTTTTGTTGTCAGTTTTTTTGAACATACAAAGAATGTTTTTTACAATAATAATTATAAAATATCAACAAAAAATATAATGGAAAAAAATCAAAGAAAAATAATAAAGGGAAAAAATCAAAGGATCAAAAATGAAAAAAAAAAAACAAGGACAGCAAATGAACAAACAGTTGCAGGTTTCAGGGGCTGCTTACCTGTTGTCTCTGCGGGTCTGGTTACACACTGGGGGGGAAAAGACTTCTTCTCGATTCCTCTCGCTTCCTCTGGAGGGACGCTATGCTCATACGAGCCTAGAACAAACAAATAAATGGTGCTCAATGTTCCATTCAGTCTGACAGGATTCTTGCCAAAAAACCCTATTCTCATGCACACAGGCTACCATTTGCATTAAAGAGCTACAGACGTTCAGAATGCATGATTCATATGGTAGGGACACACGGCACCACAGAATCTGTTCAACAGTAAAACATGGAACCAGTCGCACAACACAAGTCTTTTAAGATTTTACGCTTCTGTAATGAGCCTTTCATAGTTTATAGAGATTATCACCATTTCTTTTATCAACATTATTCTTCCATCACATACATTCACGCTATCTAAACTCTATTTGGTCTCTTGGGGATAAAGGCATTTTCCTCAAAGGACAGTATTCATTGGTGGCAAGCCCCTATCCCTTTAATAGTAAGTAAACCGTGGGGCGGAATGGCTTGAGAACTATATTTGTAGCCAGACAAATATGTGGCTCGTTATGTCTTCATACTAGCGTCGCTATTTTTCAAAATGTTATTTTATATCAACATGAAGCTTTTTTGTTTTGTAGCAATTACTTACATGGAAACACACAAACCACTGCATACATGTTTTGATTTTAAAGGTACAACCAAATTAGTGCAAAAAGGTCAACATATAAAAACAAATTTGTAAATGCATCGAGATACGAAAAACATGCAAGAAGTTCTGTAATAAAGTATGAGGCGACTTCATTCAGCCCTCAGTGAATAGTCTTGAATGCCACTGGGTGTGTGTCTGTGCCTAGCGGGGTATCCGCGTCTGGGGTGTTTCCAGTACGACAGTTGCATCTAATTGAGTGTCTGTGGAGAGATTCCTGTGCCTGTGTGGGGGGGGGGGGGGGCACTTGCAAATTAGGTAGAACTGCTTCTGGTCCCAAAGCAAGTTTGATAGGAAAGAAAGGCAAGAATTCAAAGATAAATTACATACATTATTAGTTAGGTTGCTAAAAAAAAAAACTCATCTTACATAACTGACATTTTACATGTGATTCATTCATATACAAGAATATTTAATATTTAGTCAAACCGAAGCCCTCTGGGTTAAGTGCACAATAACGGTGTATCCACATGGGAACCGAAGCGCCCAAGTTCAGGCTGTAAATCCAGTTATTTTTCATCCCCAAGTGCCCTCCCCAATTTGCATGCACATGCTACCAGCCAGCATTTATTTTCACTCCACTGTCGACCAGTACCAGCTGAGCTCTGCTTTCATAACGTCAGAGGCGTAGACTTCATACGCTGTCGGCGCAGGCTGACTGAATGCTGTGCAACTAGATAAGAAAATAGCGCCAAATTGAACCCTCCCTGCCTAAGAGCTCTAAAGCTATCGGTGTGCCACGTAACGGGGCTACTGGCCACTGAGGGTTCCAGTGGATTTGCTCGTGAATTTTAGTGTTACGTTTGCCAGTATGGTTACTAATGTTACCAGCGGGTGAGCGGGAGATAAAAGCCATGTTATTATGATCCAATAATCAGGCAAGACTCATGTAGTATCCCAAAGCCAGGCGGAGCTGTATGGGACAAGAGGGGTGACAATGACACCATTAGGGGGTGGGGAAGTTCCATTCAAACTTCAATGCTGGGATGTAAACAGAGGCATAAATCCTTAGTTTGACTCCGCATTCGTTTTGTGTTAAGAATTCACAAACAGTCAAATGGTGATCCAGAGAAAAGTAGCTAGGAGACTAAACTAATGCATCCCCTTCAATTCATACTGTAAGGGGGATTATTTTTCAGATGGTAAGAAACTGGGCCCTATTTTAAGTAATCAAACACTCGTGATGGTTTTGTTAAAGAACAATTCACACACATAGTGAAAAATGTAAGGGGAAAGCAAACTCCTGTGTAATGAGTTTAATTAATGGCACAAGCTGTAACCGTGCTATGACCAATCAGAATCCCTTCTTGATTTCCTGTAGAGGAGGAGTTGCCCATTTTTGACAGGATTGGTTCAGTGCTCGCTCACAGCCTGCTCATGACTGCTCATACAGACAGAGATCATTAACTGCATGAATGAAAATACATGTTGAACCCAATCGATGCTGTTATAGTCACTGACATGTCTGATCAGGCATTTAAAAGGATAAAACCTATGCACTTGATACACTTTCTACAATATATGCCATCATTCAAGTACATATAATGCATTCACAAACAGCCCCCACCCCCCTTCCCCTTCCCCTTCCGCCTGTCCGTCTGTTCCCCCAAACCCCCCACCCCACCCCCTTGGTTGAGTTGGCTGTCCCTTTCATAAGCTGTAGATAGATCAGAGTTGGCCAGGATAAAAGAGTTATAATAATAGAACAATTGACAGAGACATGAATACATGCCATGCTGTGCTGAATAGATGGAGGAAGTTGAAGTGAAGAGACAAGCTGAAAAATCCAATTGCCGGTTCCAAAAAAAGATTGTGAAATTGGCTTATTTATATTTTTTTAAAAGCTTTTGTTTTTAACACTAAGCCAAAATAAATACTTTTTTTATTCATTGAAAATAGTTGCTTCATAAACAAACACATGGTTGTGCTTGTGTTGGACTTGATGAAGGCAACCAGCTAACTGTACAACTAAGTTCAGTAAGCTAGCTAGCTTGTTATATCATAACATCTTAAGTAGCTAGCTAACTAGTTTGACTTTAGTTGAAACTATCTGCAAATACTGAGAATTATTTTGATTGATAAGTCGGTGCTAGTTCAGTCTGTTGGGACTGTATGTGAACGTATAAATGGACATCCTAATAAAAGCAAATTTTGCGTAACCCATTGGTAAATTAAGCCATCACATCCAGACATATCATAGGTGTACACTGTCTCAAAGGGGCACATTCTTTCAGCAATATGGTAATGTCACCATGGTGTGGAATGGGAGACTAGCATTCAGTTTCCATCTATGAGCAGCCTATGCTCTCCAACTACTCAAAACACCTGTTGTCCTCATTGGTGTTCATAGATACAAACTGTGCCAATGAGTCAAGAGTATGGGCACATGCAAAATTAAAGGGGAGGTCAGTGTAGGGATCCTGGGTGTCACGCAGACAAGGACTGCATTAAAACTATATGCAACAAGGTAAGTTCAGCAAAAACAAAGATGCAGCTGAGCTCATATTGAACTGTAGTCTGAACAATGAATATACCTTTTTTAATGGATTTAGCCTTTTTGAATCTATGGACATATTTTTAAATTGAATTGAGCCATAATATTCAAGTTGGTTAAATAAAGCACCGGATAACTGTCAGGCACATCATTCTTCAAAAAGCACGTTCCACTTGGGATAGCAGGCGTGTAAACTGTGGCTTGTGACTTGAGGTTCTGAATCTCAATTCCAAGGCGGAGCACTGCGGTTGTAACCATATAGACGGGAGTTGTTTTTAGCAAATAGAGACAGAAGTTTCAAGTAAAGGCAAAGTTGTTCCCAAAACTAACTAACTAACTAACTAAAGCTGGGAAACGTGAAATAAACCTGTCGGTTGTTGTGCTAACATTCTGAAGGCACGAATTGTATGCGCTAAGTGAAATACTTTCCCGAAGAACCACTGGAAAGAGCAATAATACAGTACAATATACCGGATGCCAGCTGCTAAGTCCTACAAGTTTCCTTTTTGTTATTCTGCTATTTCCCCCAGAAACACCAGGTAGCTGAAACCCTCAGCTAATTTGCTCAATTCAGACCACTCATTTTTGGATATGAACGTATATCGAGCATAGTCTAACGTTACATGTCAACAGTGGAATTGAGACGTTGATACAGATCCCAAACAACGAAAAGAAACCTAAAACATCATGACACTTGCCATCCCTCAGAACAAAAAAAATGACAACGCAGACTAGTTGCCAAAAGGTCTTAGATTGGCAAAAAATTAATAATCCTTGGAATTAGATAATATGCTGTTATTGTTAACGGATATCATGGTAAAAATGTAAGCATGTAACGAATCCTATATGTGCATGACAACCATGAACACAATTACGAGGGGCAGAGGCAAAGTAACTGCAGTAAAGCTAGCTATTAGCTACAAGCTACATAAATTCAATTCCTGTGACACATGGACGAAGTTAGCAAGCTAGCGAACTAGCACCAACTGCAACGTAAACAAAAACGAGGATTTGTCATAAACACAGACAGCGAGCATTATCATATATCTGACCCATGTCACCGATACCTGTAAGCAAGTGGGTTGGAGCATTTCACGACGCTCAGGGGGTAAATATGAATAAATAAAAACTATTTCCACTGCCCCATACATACACTGTTTGGCAACTCACTTCCGCCTTGGGTTGCGTGGCCTCGTACTCAGGAAAACACCGCTTCTGTTTAGAAAAGTATATCTAACTTAGCCGGTCAGATAAATATTACGAATGACAATGCATCGAGTAGACTTAGCATCCTAACAAAACAAAAGGCGCTCTCACACAAACCTCACCATAAACGTGTAATGTGTGACAGTTAAACTCTTTATTAAATCGCCGCTCTTCGCGCAGATCCCTTTCCATGGCAAGCCCACGCCCTCCATTCCACTGCACGGTTTCAGCATAGCCAGTTAGCTAGCTAGCGAGCTAACTAAATTCACCTTGGCTAAGAACAATACACATTGCAACTATGATCAACTGTGTTCACGGGGATACACCGCAATACTCCAATAGGCCGTGCAACTTTGTTGTTTCCGGAATAACACACTTGTATTCTGTAACAAGTATTTGTTTCTCTTACCTCGCTTTCTAAGAATCAATGAGTTTCAAATCCCACAAAAAGTGAAACTTCTTTTTCCCTGATTTCTGGGAGAGCTGCAGGCAGTGACGTCACAGCTCGAAATTCCAGCCGGCAGAGACACCCCGAGCGCTGAAAATTGCCCATGTAAGGCAGTGTGCATTCAATTGCCTCTTCCTGATATATGGTATTTATATTGTTGTGCAAATAGTTGACAATTAAGCTTAAATATGTGCATATTGGAAAATGACAGAACCTTGCCGTCAGCTAGCTTCGAGCGGGAAATGTTGACACACCTATGGTTCCCTCTCACATTCCAGAATAAAAGTTGAATGGTTGTTTTAATAAGCATGGAGAATATTAACAAAACCATAACTATAACAGGAACATGGTGATCAAGGAAACACTTGAAAAAAACCTAGCTGCCACATAGACAACCGTGTTCAAAATGAAGACATGTGTCCCTAACCTTAACATGTCAGGACATGCTTGTTGAATTGTTTTCTGTTTCACAGGAATACATTTCACCTTTAGAAGTCAATACTTAGGTTACTCAATGTCTTGTGTAACTGGTGCATTTTTACTTGTGTAGCTACACACAATTAGCATTTTAAATTTTGTCTCACAAACTCACCATTACTGTATCAAGTCAGCCACAATTTACTGGGAACATACAGTGCCCTCCACTATTATTGGCACCCCTGGTAAAGATGAGTAAAAAGGGTTATTAAAAAATTCACCATGTGGTGAATTAGTTTAATCTCACACTGAGAACAGTCAAACCTTTAATTGAAGTAAATTTATTATGAGAAAAAAAATCCCTCATCAAAAAATAATTATTTTTAACAAAACCATGTGTGCCACAATTATTGGCACCCCTGAATAAAGTAATAATTTTAAATATTTGGTCGCATATCCTTTGCATGCCATGACTTCTTGATGTCTGTGACCCAACAACGTCAAAAGACTCTTGATATCTTATTTTCTGGTACTCTTACAAGCGATACTATAACATCTCTGCATTTGAATGGATTTATATGGGAATTGGGGGATGGGACTAGATTTAGCTGTAAATTACACTGGAACAGTATGGAACACATGGTTGGCGAAATGGCTCTAAGTCGTCAATGGTCTGTGGTGTCAAACAAGCCTTAAACCATTACTCTGCTGCCAGAAATACAGTAGATATGGATGGATAATTTGAAGGGTTTCTGACTTATTTTTCCATAGAGTTCAATAGGAAAATTTGTTAGGAGAAACAACCCTTAAAGTTATCAACCCATATCTACTGCATATCTGGCAGCAGAGTGATGGTTTGAGGCTCGTTTGATACCTCAGACCCTTGATGACTTACAGCCATTTTACCAACATGTATTCCATACTGTTCCAGCATAATTTAAAGCTAAATCTAGTCCCACCCCCCAATTCCATAGAGATCCATTCAAATGCAGAGACATTATAGTATCGCTTGTAAGAGTACCAGAAAATAAGAAATCAAGAGTCTTTTGATGTTGTTGGGTCACAGATATCAGGACGTCGTGGCATGCAAAGGATATGAAACCAAATATTTAAATATTTACTTTATTCAGGGGTGCCAATAATTGTGGCACACATGGTTTTGTTAAAAATAATTATTTCTTGATGAGGGATTTTTTTTTTTTTCATAATACATTTTCTTCAATTAAGGGTTGGATTTTTCTAATTTTTTCAGTGTGACATTACGCTAAGTCACCAAACGGTGAATTTTTTATAACCCTTTTTATTCATATTTACCAGTGGTGCCAATAATAGTGAAGGGCAATGTATATGGTTGTCAAAAATCCAAATGTTTTTGCATGTTCCAAATCAGGTTATGATTGACTTTTGCCCATCAACCACAGGCAAATCCACGTTCAGTTAAATGCCAGTTTGCCATGCCTTTCTCTTTTGTGAAATATTGGCATCTTTTCAATCAGACAGAAGTGTACCTTTTAATCTATCTCAGAGGCACACATGTATGGAAATGTTCCTTAAGTAATTTTGTATACTTAAAATAACAAACATGTTTGTGGACGGAGGAAAGAGAGCCCAAAATTAGCTTTTTGTTGTTGTTTTTTGTTTTGCCAGGAGATGAAATTACATGTTCTTATCTCGTTGAGGATAATTTCAGCATAGGTAAACATTAAATTAATATCACCCAGTTTAAGTTTCCCTAATACTAATTACCCCACATCATACATTATTCACTGACAAATTGAGTGTCTGAGTCCCTTCACTCTGACAGTATTGCATCTTGACTATTCAAACCACAGTCACTCTGAAAACATTCTATTTTTATTTTATTCTGCATTTTTCTCCCTCGTTCAGAATGCCCAAATGTCGTAGGACAGTGTCATTGCTGGAGCATTCTCTGTCACTATGGCAGCCATGAACACTAGCATATACTACAGCCTCTGAAAGTGCTGCTTCTTTCAATCTGTCAGCTGCCACAGTTATTGTGCAACTGATTAGTCTGCCCACATAGACTAATGGCCTAGAGCACTCCCTTTTGAACGATAAGGTGGCGCAGGGTGCTTTTACCAACTAAAACGAACCCTTAAACATCACATTGGCCATGTATATGTCACCCCATGGGACATCCAGACAGTCAGCATTGGACATCAGTGCCTTAGGGAACATACACTAGACACAGTCAGAATTGGACATCAGTGCCTTAGGGAACATACACTATATACAGTCAGCATTGGAGATCAGTCCCTTAGGGAACATACACTAGATACAGTCAGCATTGGACATCAGTGCCTTAGGGAGCATATACTAGACACAGTCAGCATTGAACATCAGTCACTTAGGGAACATACACTAGTCACAGTAAGCATTGAACATCAGTCACTTAGGGAACATACACTAGTCACAGTTAGCATTGGACATCAGTTCCTTAGGGAACATACACTAGACACAGTCAGCATTGGACATCAGTTCCTTAGGGAACATACACTAGACACAGTCAGCATTGGACATCAGTTCCTTAGGGAACATACACTAGACACAGTTAGCATTGGACATCAGTTCCTTAGGGAGCATACACTAGACACAGTCAGCATTGGAGATCAGTGCCTTAGGGAACATACACTAGACACAGTCAGCATTGGAGATCAGTGCCTTAGGGAGCATACACTAGACACAGTCAGCATTGGAGATCAGTGCCTTAGGGAGCATATACTAGAGCCTCAATGGGAGTTGCAAATGAGGAGGCCCAAAAGGCTATTGTTCATAGACACATGGTAAATCTACAAGGTGAATAGATGTAAAAAAATATAATCCAAAGTGACTGGCAGAAAGTCAAATACAAATATAATGTACACTATATGATATATATGATGGAGTTTTTTATTTATTATTATTCTTCTTATTTATTTTATTTTTTTAAATAGCAAAAAATTAACCATCAGAGATGATTGGTTACCTTCATTTAAATAATTCTGCTAAGCAATCCTATTAATCACCTGGGTTCCTCAGTAAACTACTCTGCACCCTGTGATGAAGTTATAAAACACTGATGATACGGAGCACACTGATGATAACTTTTTGTGTGTGCGTGTGTCCGTGCGTGTGTTTGTATATTGAGAAAGCAAAAATTCTGCTCAGCACGAGTTATCAATCAAATGACAAGCAACAAGCAATTTGTCCTGGGAAGAGTGTGTTCATTAACACATGCATGTAGCAAGACAAGGACATGAGAGATAAGGTTCTGCAAAGGGACACAGCTCTCTATAAAAAGCCTGTTCAATTGAATCAAGTGTGCAAGTCACACTCACATATGTCAAGAGCTGCTGTCCCAGACAAAGTGTGGAAGCGACACACAGAAAATAGAAGTAGCTCAAAAGAAATCAAGCAGGCAGACAGACAGGGCTCTAGAGGTCAGTTTACATATTGGAGACATTGTGAAAGTATTTTGGTTGTCAAAATACGGGGAACGGCTCTAGTGTCGGATATCCTGCTACAAATTGCGCCGTTATAGATTGTTTTTTTTTGTGCTTTTTTACACCACTTCCTGTATTGTGTTGCTCACATTGAAAACCTTGTGCGCTGCTCAAAAATATTAAATAACCGCAAATAATTTCTGTACAGCATGTGTTTCGTGCTCTTTTTGACTTCAGTACAGGCAGTTAGGGCTATGCATTGCAAATGGTCATGTGCTCCCTCAGTGAAGTGTAATCATAGTACAGAGTGAAAATACAAGCTGTTTCATTCTTGGAGAATATGAAAGTGTTTTGTATGTATAGACCCATCTCAATAACAAGAATGTTATCATGGTCTGGGCTGTGAGAATATTGTTACACCATACCAGTGCGTGATTGTAAAAAAAAAAAAACATCCTGCATTGTACACAAGAAATGACACTGAGGAATACATTTAACATAAAATGTTTTCCTACAATAAAGATACTGATCTGGACATTTAATAAGCCTTGGGCTGCTATGTGCTTTAGCCTTTAAGGCATTGTTCTATTGCATGGATGGGCCCCACAGTCTGGGATTTAATCCGTACTTTGCCAATGTCCATTGTGGCCGGCAACCGCAATCCTGCAGGGTGGTGTACAGTCAGATAGGAGGGCTTCAACCGAATAACAGCATCTCGTCAAACATTCAATGCCCGCTGCTGGTCCGACGGGTGCCCGCAAAGTTGTCTGTTGCGCTGCACATGGACTGTCTTCCTCCAACTCATGTCTGTGTGAGCCGGTGTAATAAAAAACACCTGTTGACATCACATGCTTCGTAAAGTACATGCTTATATGCACGCTCCCAAATCAACAACAGAGGTTGCGATGAACATTGCAGTGCGAGTATGATCGGCCATTCCAAATTGGGTGGGTGGGGGGGGTTAGCCACATGGAAAGTTAGCCACATGGACAATTCTGCCTGTGGCTATAATCTGAGAACATGTCCACACAGTGGAGAAGGTGATTTGTTTTTTAACCACATTTTCCTTGAAAATGCAAATTTATAGTAAACAAGCAGTCCGCATATTTTCAAAGGTATTCAGTCGAGACCTCTTTAATGAGATGAGTTGAAAGTGACATTACATAACAACCTCCACCACTGTCTGAGCCAAGAACAGTTCTCATTGCTGTTGCTGGGAATAGAGACAGAAGCATCTGTGGTTCTGTTTCCTGAGGATGAGCTGGGTGAATGCCAGTGACACGGAAAGCTATTCTGTGTGGTAGGATTTTGCAATGTGGTAGGATTCTATGATGGGATTTTAGAAAAGTCCCTCTCTTAGCTGTTCAGACAGACAATTTGTATGCTGTAAGCTGTCTTCTTTGTGCTTGGCTTTAATCACGCCAATACCAATCAAATCTTGGTATTGATGAGAGATACTGGGGGATGTGTTGACGGTTTCTGTTCACCCACTTGGTTCAATCTTGGATCCCACATAGATAAAGGATTTAAAAAGTGTATTTATTCTTTATCTATGTAGGTGACCCAGGAGTCCCAGTGACATGAAAAAAAAATGTTTTTAAGGGAGCCCTGGCCAGCTGTTAGGATGCATATAATTACCAGTCCTGTTCCACAAGACCTGCATTTTACCACAGAGGACAAAACACACCAAGGACATGAGTGTAAGATTATTTGTACAATAATAACACTTTTCAGTAATGGATTAAAATGCGTGATGCCTGTGACAGGGTTGGGAACACACTGTGGCTTTGGCTTGGAATCCTGATCTGAACATCCAGGGAAACAGGAGGTGACAGCCCCCCTGTGAGATTGACTGAGGAACCTGAAAGAAGGAGGAGGTGGGAGGAGGTGGGATGCAGCGGGTGATTGATTAGCTGAGTGGAATAAGGTACGGCCCGCCTTCCCGAACATACTTTAATTAACTCCGATATGCTGACAAGACGGAACTACATCCAGATTTGCTTTCAGGCTTTCAACAGCCCATGTGAAAAAAGTATACTATGGTATATTTCAGCATACTTAAATCTCATACTTAATTAAAGTTTATACAATTATACTTCAAGTATCCTCAATTCTACTGTTTTTTTCCACAAGGCCCAACTTACTGCGTGAGCACCATACATTTTTAAAGAATACAACAACAGTTTGCACACATACAGAACATATTGCTATTTCACAAATTAAAATAAATGCTAGTGCTCTGGATCACAACCACCCAGAATAAAAGGTAAGAGGAGCTTCTCTCTGCACAAACTGTATTTAAACATGCCCACCAGGTGACAGTAACAAACTGACCAAAGAGAGATTTGTGTTCCCAAACTCTGGTTTTCTGCGGTTTTATCAATGCACATACTGGATTCATGTTAATCCCTCCATTTTCTATATATTAAGTAGTACGTTTAAAAAAGAGAGAGGGCGGGGACTCACGTTATGACTTCCTGTCACCAATTTGGTCAAGTTTGAATTAAAGTTTTATTATGTACCATTGTTGGCACATTATCTCTCAATCAGCTGTAGTTTAATGTGTGTTGTAGCACCCCATTCACTGGGTGTTGACCTTCCACTAAGGGGACAGAAAATACCCCATGCATCAGTGCTACAACGCTGAAAGTGCTATTCGTTTCCACTCACATCCTTGAGATAGCCACCATCCTCAGGCCGTGAACCTTAAGATAATGTGATGTTCATATCATAGTGGTACTTACTTGAAGCATACATTAAAGATAAAGAAGATGGACATTTTTGTAATCAACTAGTAAACCCTGTCAGATAGTTTTTTTTTTCTTGGTTATCAATGCGCTGCTGTATCATTGCGTAGGCCTGCTCATTTGCACAATCGTGACAAGCTAAGAAGGGAGATACATTCACCAAGCCTACGTATAAAAAAAAAACATGGCCTTTGTTGTTGAACTCTGCTGCTAATATCTTGTTGTTTTCACACCCCGTGAAATGACTGTTGAGGGGAAAATCTAGAGATTAGCTTAACCTGACCTTTAAGGCCAGTATATTGTTGGGTTTCTTTGAGCTCTGTGCCCAGAGGTAACAGGGCCAGGCCAGTGCGCGACAGCAGATCGGGACAGATCATGAACGCTGATAATACTGCAGAACAAATGCCCTGTCGCTTCCCCCACGGAACGCATGCCACCGTAAAACGATACAGGGGTAATTACCAAAGGTTTTTTGGAAAGGTTATCGCTCTTGCACCATGACTGCAGTGCTCTCTCAGGGGAAGCGTTACACCAGCTGAAAGCACCTGTGGAACAGTGGGCCGAATAGAGAGAGCTGTGAAGCAGAGACATATCTGCCACTGTTTATTCAAAACTGAAACAGAAATAATCGGTAAGCCAGTAAAATAAAGCCCTTTTAATGTAACAAACTAAAAAAATAGGCTCCTGGTGATATTTTTTAGGAATACCATGTAGAATAGTTTTTTTCTTCAGAACAGTTTAAACACCTCTTCCAAAGGCCACCTTTCAAATGGAGTTTCTCAAACCATAATTATGCCACTCACGGTTTATAAATCTTTTCAAGCACAGAAGCTTATTCTTTCCGATACCATGTTTGAAAAAGGCACTACTCTAGAAATAGATCTGAATGATAATAAGAGTTGTTCTTTAAGGTAAAATGTAACATTAAAAATATAAGCAGACGTGAGACCCGGGGCCTTCTAGAGTTGCGACAATGAGGGACCGCTCTGCCCTTTTATTTTAAAAAGCTTCGTGTTAATTTCGTAATGAAGGAATATATGCAAAGATGCTGCAAACAAAATATTTAGGCTAGTTGAATTAAATTTAAAATACTTTAATGGCAAGATTTGTTTGACTAACAAGTAAACAATTGTGATAGGCTATTTATCAATTAACGTTAGTCATTAGCCCAGCATCGGACATATACTACGGGGCAAAGCCGGACAAAAATGCCCCCAAATAAATCTATTTTACCCCAGAAAGGGCTGGAGCAAATAATGACCATAAAATATTTCTTGTAAGATTCACATTTATATGCATTCTTGTCACTATCTCACGACCAAACGCAGCTAAAACAAGTTGTTGGTCAATTCACATATAGCCTATGACTTAACCTACACCAAATCATGCTTTAGACAAAGAGGGTAGGCGGGGCAACAGGTCCAACTTCGGGACTGGAACGTCCGCTTTTCGGGACCAGGTCAATTATGAGCAGCATGTCCAAATAAGGTGAGTTATGATTTAGAAATGGTTGAGTTTATATCGGTACATCACAGTTATCTCCGTGGTCATGGCAATGCAAACATTCAGACATTATATCGAGGGTTCACCTAGTTAGCCAATATTCAGCCGATATTGGCTATAAAAGTGGTTGCTAGCCTATAACTCATGGTGTATTCAAGTGGCCAACTCGTGAGGATCGTGCGTGATGTTTGCTGTGACGATGGCCCCGTTCGTTACGGTAAAGGTGTTGAAATGGTCAGCGGCACAAAAAAAAAAAACATGGACGCCCGCAGAAAGCTGATGCTTGTTTGGCTGGCCTCTGATCAGCATTTGCAGTTCCAAATGTTTTAAATATGCAAAAACGATTGAAGATGAAAACAAACGCAGAAGGTGAAAGACTACATACACCACGCAACGGGTCTCTCTAGCTCCAGATCTCTTTCATGTCAGGAGGTGCCCGAGTTGAATGTCGGATTTCCGAGATCATTGTCATTAACTCGTCACCATCTCATCACCGGGGTGTCACGTTCAAATTCTTTTTTCTTCTCGTAAATCGGAAATACTGGATTTCCGAGATAATTTGAATGCACCATTAGTTGACAAATATCTGGCTAAATCACAACTGGACTTTATTAAAAAAGAATCGTCAACACGAACAGCCGGTCTGACATTGTGTTTCCCATTGATGTAGAAAACAATCCGTTTTTAAATATTTTTGTCAACATTAAATATGTTTAAACAAAACAGAAACGCATGGCTGTTTTGATATAAACAAAATATAATCTGGAAGGAAAATTTACTAAGCACCTTCCTCCTGGATAGGCCACGTGATGTAACGGGAAGCAAGCAAGCAGCTGACCAGCTAATATACGTCACTCAGTTCCTAGCTATGGTAGCCCCTTTGTGGTGAGCCGTCGACTTCCCAGTTATAGTAGCCTATTCACATTTCTCAGAAATGATAAATGAAAACTAAGAAAATTCCGACGCAAGATGTTTGTTAAAATTTGCCCGATGTTTGTTAAAGTTTGCACTAGCCTATACAAGGGAAAGCAATGTGTGCTCTGGCTACACTAGTGACACTGCTGCCTATTAAAGCTCTTACTGATATGTGTCAGTGTTATGGTACGCTGTTTTCCGCTTTTGTGGCGTCACATTGTGCATAGAGCCTATTAAATCATTAGAAGCTTCTTGTAAAAGAGCAGTACAGTAGCTGATCCTGAGGACTTCAACATACATGCAGTGAAGCGTGCAGACATCCTGTGTCATGCTGGCTGCCCACGCAAAACCACACAACCAAATACACACGATGACTCCATGACCAAGCCTCCAGACAAGGTTAGAACAACAGTTCCTGGTTTGAATTTTTATTAAATTTTCTTTATTTTTTTTTCTTTTTTTTCTTTTGGTCAATTAGAAGGTCCCCAGTCCATCTTGTGTGGTATTGCCCAGATGTGAACCCTCATTCGGTAGACAAAAGAACAGGTGTACAGTTCATTTGAATTCATCAAATAATTAAAATTTATCAAAAGGAAGAGAGTATAGGCATGTAGAGAGTATAGAAGTATAGAGCGTACTGCTGAGATCATATATGTGTGTGTGTGTGTGTGTGTGTGTGTGCGTGCGTGCGTGCACGCGTGCGTGCACGCTTGTGTGTGCACAACAAATGACAAATCCTATCTTTATGAAGGAATCTCAGAGCTGAGAAAATACAAGTGGGCTTTTTCCATCTATATATGAAATATGGCAGAAAAGAGGAGGCTATGGCCTGACAATGAGAGTCACAGCGATTTGGTCACATTGTGCAAATAAATGTCCTCTTATGCTATCCTGCGCGCTCATGACATTGAGCATCTGTGACTGGTCCCGTGGTTTTCACTTTGAATATGCAGATGTTCACTTTTTTAAACTTCACAATGAAAATGAATGGTTCTGTGGTGGCCTGAAATAAACTCCAAAAAGGTAAAATTGTTCTCGTAAGAGCCTTAACAGTTCAACCTCTCACTGTCCTTGTGGAACCAAATACATTCTGTCACATGTTTTACGCAGTAGTTTAATCTGTCCTATAGCCAGCATCTGCAAGTACCTCAAAAAATAAATTGAAAAAAACTTTGAATGCCCGTTCCCCCGGTAAAGAAAAGTGGCTGCAGAAAATGTTCCATTCAGAAATAAAAATGTAAATCCCTAAAATGATTAAGGTCACTCTTGCACTCACTCGTTTTGGATATCACAGCTGAGAGAAACCAAACACTGGGCTGTTTTGAAATCCAACCCTTTAATGACGCACCTGATGGTGCCGGGTCATTCGGTAGACATTCAGCATTAAATTGCGTACATATACTTTACTCGCTTTATAGTCCCCTAAGGGATATTATGCTGCAGCATAATCTCATTACATGCATAACAAGTAATAAAATGACAACATAATTGCACACAATATAAATACAAAACAGACGGTACAAACATAAAAGGATTATATTCACAATATAAGTACAATACGTCAATAGACGTTTGTTTGTGTGTGTGTGTGTGTGTGTGTGTACATTTTGATTGGTGTTTTCAATTAATGAGCAATGTTTTCATAAAGTTCTAGATGATGAAAAGTCAAGACTGCTGAATGGTACAGTGTGCCCTTTTAATAAGAATATTCAAAATGGTAGTCTCTGCAAGAATAGTCTTAATTCTCAAAACACCATTAAATGTTGGTTTGTGCGGCTTTGAGAGTGTTCATGTTTTCCCTTGAACATGGTTTTCCCTCCCCATCTGTGCTACACACATACAGTACAGCATACACACAGTAATCTCTACATCGTCCATGAATTAAATTATTCTTAACACGATTCAATTTGCAAAAGCTTTGTCCAGCATCAGCACCCCAAAATGCCCCCCTAACCCTAACCCCCCCCCCCTAAATGTGAGGATGAACTAAATGTAAGCATACTATCAGATAAAAAAGAGTGTGTAGGCCTCATAGCTACTAGAAACTGTTTAACTTCAACATAGCCTACAGAAAAAAATCTGTTATTACCTCTTTTCCAAGCCCCACCCAAGTCCAGCTATCCTTAGTTACTTTTGCTAATTTCGTCAAGCTTTTGCTTCGGAAAGCAAGTTTCTTCGCAAACCCAGACCGTTGCGAGGACCCGTCAGTTATAGCTATGAACCTGCATTTGTAGCTTACATTATGAAATTGAACACAGATTACCCCCTTGCTAATCAATCAAGTCTCGGGTTATGTACAGTAGCTTACATTTCATTCAGTTCATGGTCATGAATCAAATAAGTTGTGTCATCTTTAGTCTAATTCTTTGTTAAGAACCTCCGTACAGTCAAGAGTTTAATGTTTCTTTTCTCTAACGTTGCACTGTTTTCATTCTTCTGCTCCATAGTTTTCATTCATTGAGTCAAAAATCATGTACTTGAAGTGGTTTTCACAGATATGAATCTGGCCACAATCTGTAGGCTACCTGACATTAATCTAACTGGAAAAAACATCTTTATTAACTAGCTACAATGGCTATTGGAATTGGGGATTGGGGGGTGTGACTAGATTCAGCTGTAAATTACACTGGTACAGTATGGAACACATGGCTGGCTAAATGGCTGTAAGTCATAAAAGGTCTAAGCTATCGAACGAGCCCCAAACCATCACTCTGTTGTCAGATATGGAGTAGATGTGGATGGATCACTGCAAGGGAAAAAAGTCAGGAGAAACAACCCGTAAAGGGATTCATCCACATCTACTCCATATCTGGCCGCAGAGTGATGGTTTGGGGCTCGTTTGATACCTTAGACCCTTGATAACGTGCAGCCATTTCGCCAGTCATGTGTTCCATACTGTACCAGCGTAATTTACAGCTGAATCTAGTCTCACCCACCAATTTTCATAGAGATCAGTTAAAATGCAGAGAGGTTATAGTATCGCTTGTAACAGTACCTGAAAATAAGATATCAAGAGTCTTTTGATGTTGATTGGTCACAGACTTCAGGAAGTAACAGCATGCAATGGATATGCGACCAAATATTAAATATGATACTTTAAAAATATGTTAAAGCAAAGGGTATGAATACTTATGTAAATGAAAGATTTCAGTTTTCGATTTTTAATACATTTGCAAACATTTCTAAAAACATGTTTTCACTTTGTCATTATGGGCTATTTTGTGTAGAATTTTGAGACAAAAAATGAACTCAATCTATTGTAGAATATGTCTGTAATGTAATAAAACGTGGAGAAGGTGAAAGGGGTGTTCAGACTTTCCGACTTGACTGTATATGTTATGAGTCTGGACAGACATGGATGTAAATTGCAACTTGACTTGTTGGCGAAGGCTTACAACTGTAAGGCAGTTATTTCTAGTTGTATTTAATTTTGTTATAGCCTAGCCTACATATAGGCTACAATCCTCATAGAAATTAGAAAGTAATGATTACTAAACGGAAGCTTTACGGGGTCCATGGTAATTAGCAACAATTGCTATGCACAGGAGCGCTCTGATTGGTGGTTCAGTTAGCCAGTGCTTTGTGTTGGGGAAGGACAAAAAAACATTGACTGCTTGGTGCCCCCCTAGGTAGTGGTGCCCCTGGGCACGTGCCCATATGTTAGATCCAGCCGTGGTCAGGGCTTATCCAGTGTTATGTGGTATGAGGCAGCTTGAATCACAATGTGTAGCTACTGTTCAATTTTTTAAGTCCAATCCGGCAGGGAACTCATCCCACAACCTCCTGAGGTCAAGGTGGACACTCCCAACTACTCCAAAATCCACTAAACTGAGCAGTGTAATTAATTCAAGGTTGTAGAGATATACCTCTCCCGATCCTCTTTCCTGTCTGAAAATACCTATTGGAGCCGTGGAGGTCTATCTGTAAGGGGGAAAAATACAGATAGTGCGGTTTGTGTCCTTATCTGCTCTATGGCTCCTGTTGAGCTCCTGGCTCCACCCGGCATTATTACAGAATCACCCATTAGCCCCGTAACCTCTGCTACTGAACAGTCCCAAAATGGATAGCGTTAAGCTCTTTCAGAAACGTGTGACTTAAACAGCTTGGCAATAACATTATCACCTGCGACTCAGAGGAGAGCACTGTCGCCTCATATCAAGAAGGTACAGAGTTAGAATCCCAGCCGAGGGCCTTTCTGTGCAGAGTTTGGTTCTCCCCATGTCCGTATGGGTTTCCTCCATGTACTCCAGGTAATCCCACAGTTCAAAGACATGCCAGTTAGGTTAATTGGACATTCTAAATTGCCCGTAGGGATGAGTGTGTGAGTGAATGATGTGTGGTCCCTGCGATGGATTGGCGACCTATCCAGGGAGTATTTCTGTCTCGCGCCCAATGTATGCTGGGATAGGCTCCAGCCCCCTGGAGACCCTGACCAGGAATAAGCGGGTTAGATCATGGATGGATGGATGGACTCAGAGGAGTCCAGTTTGCCTATTCAAAGAGAGTACAAACTGATCTGTATGTGATTGCTTTTTAATACTTGATATCTCTATAGATGGAAGGAGAGCATGAACTGTTTTAATATGCATAAAGCGGGTAATGTGAAATGGTGGTAGACACCCTGCGTGTTTTGGGTGGGAGTGCAGTTAGGCAGAGAACAACGATGTATCTGACAGGGTTGGGGTGGGTTGGGTGGCCACCATATCTGTTCAGTCACGGTATCAAAGAACAGGCATGGAACCCATCCTTCAGCATGTAGGAGGCATGGCAGCAGTAGTGTGAGGATATTTTGATGTAGGAGGCATGGCAGCAGTAGTGTGAGGATATTTTGATGTAGGAGGCATGGCAGCAGTGGTGTGAGGATATTTTGATGTAGGAGGCATGGCAGCAGTGGTGTGAGGATATTTTGATGTAGGAGGCATGGCAGCAGTGGTGTGAGGATATTTTGATGTAGGAGGCATGGCAGCAGTGGTGTGAGGATATTTTGATGTAGGAGGCATGGCAGCAGTAGTGTGAGGATATTTTGATGTAGGAGGCATGGCAGCAGTAGTGTGAGGATATTTTGATGTAGGAGGCATGGCAGCAGTAGTGTGAGGATATTTTGATGTAGGAGGCATGGCAGCAGTAGTGTGAGGATATTTTGATGTAGGAGGCATGGCAGCAGTGGTGTGAGGATATTTTGATGTAGGAGGCATGGCAGCAGTGGTGTGAGGATATTTTGATGTAGGAGGCATGGCAGCAGTAGTGTGAGGATATTTTGATGTAGGAGGCATGGCAGCAGTGGTGTGAGGATATTTTGATGTAGGAGGCATGGCAGCAGTAGTGTGAGGATATTTTGATGTAGGAGGCATGGCAGCAGTAGTGTGAGGATATTTTGACATTGTCAGGCTCTATTCAGCCAGTTCAATAACCTATGCAATATGCTTGGTATTAAACATTAAAGATACCGAAGCAAGGTTTTTGTGTACTTTATTTGCTTCAGTTCCAGCTACCGTGACCTCTGGTCACCAGAATTCATAAAAATGACAAAAGCGTGCTTAAAGTATAAAGGGCAAAGCATTTGCAGTAAGCTCAACATTCTCACTACTGATGCCCGAACATAGATTTTAATTTACCGCCCACCCCAGCTTTTATTTACTCTTACTCAGTGTAGCAACGGTGGTCCAACCTGTGGTAACAAGAAACAGCAGTGACAAACATTTCTCTCACTAACATTTTCACCTTT
This sequence comes from Ilyophis sp. 1 JC-2022, assembly GCA_022702515.1. Classification (NCBI taxonomy): domain Eukaryota; kingdom Metazoa; phylum Chordata; class Actinopteri; order Anguilliformes; family Synaphobranchidae; genus Ilyophis; species Ilyophis sp. 1 JC-2022. Next base: position 134,064,325 of record CM040395.1, read on the forward strand.
ACTGAAGTGGCCTTCGCATGCAGAGCATAAATACTGGTACCAACATGTAGTGAACAGGGAATGATAATGAACAGTATTCTACAAATTCACTGTAATAGATTGCACACAAGGATGAAGAAATGTGCATAAGTTTTTAATTGCATAAGCTTACACAAGATACAATGATACATGTGATTTGTGGCAGGCTATGAAGTAAGAATGAGTGAGGAAATAAGTTCTCTGTGATTTGATTTTGAAACTGGCCCATTCTATTAGAGCCAGCTGGCGTGATGTAATGCACACAACACAAGATGACAAGTTCTAAAGAGCAATATCCAATTCCAAGAACCGAGCTCAACTTAGTTAAGACTCAGGACGTCTGAATTTTAGTTGTAGAAAGGCTCTGTTTACAAAACATTATGTCATCAAAAGTATATGAAATTCTGTAATCTGGCAGATTTCCTACGGTCCAAGAGCTGCTCCATATTAAAGAGACCAGGACACCAGCGTTTAGGGTTTATGGGCATCGATGGGATTTCAGATTTGCCCCCGTTCAGATGTATTATTTAGAGAAAAAAAAGGATTATGGCAAATGCAGCTTAAACATTTACAAAATGGAGTAAAGCCCGCAGTTTAGCATTCATGGAAAGTAAATGCATCAATGGGCATCAGAGCACAGCTGCCTGTCAGGCTTTGGTTCCTCTTGTTGACTCGACTCGCTTCATCGGCCACCTCAGCTGCACGATTATGAAAGAGCGGTTTCCTGCCAGTCACAGCGGCTCTAAAACGACGCATTCTACGGCGGAGTGAAACTGAGGCTGGGTCCACCCCATCCTCCAGGCAAGGGCATCGCTGTCCACCGGGGCTGCAGATACCACCCTTTCCTAACAGGAAGCTGATGTGAGACTGGAAGAGGCTCTTAACGTGATCGCCACCTCTCGCTGTCCACCCCGCATCAGTCCGTCTTTGAAGGAGCCACACCCCTCACCCCATGCCAGTCCGGTCCACCTCCAACCACCGGAGAAGACAGGACAGGACATCTCCCCCCGTTCAGAAGTCAGGGTTCAACTTGCTCGCCAACACCCAAAGGAGCTCTGAGATGACCCACAGAGCCCATCTGAAACACGGTCAGAATTTGGTCGTTTTTTTTTGTCATATCCCTGTGCCCCCCCACCTTCCACTCAATAATCCGTGTGGTCTCTTTTTATGAATTACATGCATCTTTTTACACGGAAATAGAACTTCTGTGGGATTTAATCATATTACAGTAGATTAGAGTGTTCATATTGCCCTGTTGGAAAGTTGTGTTTTTTTAAATGAGGAAACCAAGTCACATTCTCAACAGAATTTCTATGGCACTGGCAATCATTTCTGAAAGGTCATTATTCTGTCTGTGTATACATCGATATAAAGATTTCAGTAAAATAAGTAATACATGTGTGGTACACGACCTGTATACCGTCTGTTTTTTTAGGGTTTGATTGAAAGCCTAAATGTTGACTAAATTTTTTATTGGCATTAGTGTGTCATATTATATACAGTTTAATTATATTTATCACAGTAAAGTGTGGGCAACATGAACCCCTTGTCGAAGATCTATGTGGAAAATGTTTCATCTTAAGAGTTTATCAGTCTTAAATTGAGAGAAAGTAGCTTCCCCCCCATCACTGTACCTGATGCTATATATGAACAGAAGCTAGGCTAATGTACCCCAAACACATACATAATTATCATAAAACTTTGGCCTTCTTGTTATTTTATTAGTGGGGCAACCAGGTCTGACATATACAGTATCGTCTATATTTTCATGCAATACATTGCAGTATCTTGTAGATGTATAGTGATGTGAGCTTTTCAGACTGGGAGTGGCAATTTAGCAGAATGATTGGGGAACTGGGCTTGTAACTGTGTTATAGTTGTGATTCCAACATGGGGCACTGTCATAGCCTTGAGCACAGTTCATAACCTGAATTGTTGAATACCCATTCACCTGAAGTAGATTTTATGTTAAATGCGTAGGTTGCTTGGGATAAATGTCCTGAATTAAATGGTTTGTACGTGTAAACAACATGGCGTTTATGGTTTCCCAATCAAACAACGTTATTTCAGTTCATCTGTATGAGAAACAAGGACCCCTGGACTCAATCTACATGTTCTTAACTTTCACTCACAGATTAATACGAGTGTTACATTTGTCAAAATGAACACAATTTGGCAAAACGATTTTAGCAATTCTGGTGATTGCTACATTTGCCAAACTGTATTTCTTAAGAAAAAGTAGCAAATTATGAATCAAGCGTAAAGACAAAAATGGTGATGGAATCCAGGCCAATGCATAATTTATTACCTCTAAGTTCTCATATGATTTGAATATCAATATCTTGAAAGTGGTTATGACAGATATAAAACTGCCGCCGTATTGATCACGAAAGGCAAAGCTTTTTCGTTTCTGAGAAAGCACAAAAGCTGGCCTGTCTGCTGTCTATAGCACCATGCGTGTGCTATGGTGCACAGTGTAGTTATGAAACTATCCCCATTTGAACTACAGAGGCAGAGGCCTGGGTAACATGATGTACTGTACAGTGAGTGGAACATACAGCAAACATGTGGCAAAAAAAGGTATGGAATTGCACAATGTGTGGAGCCATTAGCGAGTCTTGCCTCATATCATACTGAAAACAAAATTGGCCGTGAAATTTCAGCCGATCTCTCTGGGTGCTTCCACTGGAACGTTTTCTCGTTGGTCACCGAATGTTCCAGAACGAAGGGGGGGGGGAGGGGGGGGGGCGCTTTTCGACTCCAGCAGGACTTGGGGACTGTGAGGTGAGTCAGTAAGGCCTTAGAGCGAATCAGACTGTGTGTGTGTGTGAGGGGGGGTGTCACTTCAGACCTGATTAGGGTTAGAACAGTTCATGTGTACCACTTAATCCTCTTGTCAGTCTCTTCTTGCGGTCACAGGGTTTGGGGGGAGGTCAGTGGGGTCACAGAGTTCACAGCTCATTGAGTGGTAGCACCAGGATAGCTCGTTAGGCTCGTTATCTGGTGATGCTGCAGCGGGGTCAGCTGAACGATGTCCTACAGAGCAGAGCCGACACCGCCGAGGCATCTGAAAGAGGCTATTTCTAAGCCCCCTGGCCAGCTTTGAGTGTTCTTTGGTGTGGATGGTAATGTGGATTAGTAACTATACACACAACAGATTATCCCTTGAGGTTATTAACACAGTGCTTTGAGTGCTGGATGCCGTACAGGAGAGCGCAGACAAAACTCCAAAGCAAGGTGATTTTCTGCCTTCCAAAGTGCCAACCAAAGGCTCTTGTTGTGGCAAGAAAGGTTTTATTGAAAGGATGACAGGGATGGAAATGTACAGAAGAGAGTTCTTTGAGATGTCACAACAGAACATTTGGTGTGTCAGATGGCTCTGTAGACTGGAGGGTCTTGAAACCGTGCAGTATATTTATGTGTGAACCATCTGGAGTCACTGTCTTTAAATTAGAGGTAAAGCAAATACAACTAATTGTATCTCTGTAATCTAGTCCAAATGCTGCTGTTATACAACTGGCCAGTGTGGACAGTGGGAATGCTAGAGAAGGAAGGCCAAGGCTCATAGTGTCACTGTTCCCCATGCTTCACTTTTATAACTGCATTTCTCACAAAAAAAGCATTGGCTTGATCCATGAGACAATATTCATACGAAAAACAATCACACCAGAGAATTGCAGAAGACCTAGACCCCAGACTTCACAAATACTGTGAGTCCACAAATGAATGCTACAAATAAATGCTAATTAAATGTAGCTATTTTCATTAGTTGCATAGTTAACAAATCAGTGTCTTGGCAAGTAGCCAAGGACAAAGTGTATTGGTGCTCAGTTTAACTTTAACCTAGCTTGACACCGTCCATTATACCTTCACTAATACCTGGAAAATCTACAAAAGAAAAGTATACGTCATGCTTTGTGCAAAGTTGGTTGCTCACATGTCTGTGGTTAGCCTATAGGAAGAGGCCCCACCCACAGTTAGTGCCCCTAATGGCAGGTTGTTTTGTTGAAGCTTAGTTGTAGTGGTGGCAGAGTGGCTGGGGGAGCACCCACAGCAGAGCAAGGCTCAGGGTGTAATCACCAATAGGCCATTTACCTTTGGTCACACCTAAGAGGTCAGTGCTCTGAGAACGTTATGAGGCGAAAAATATGTGAATTTGTGCATAAGTAAAGATCAGTGCCTATCAGTCTGAATAATGTGCTGCCTGCCAATATTGGTTCTATTGTGAAATCTTAGGGGTGTCAAACTCCAGTCCTGGAGGGCCAGTGTCTGCAGATATTTGTGGTTTCCTTAAAGGGCAATTCCGCTTAATTTTTTAGACTTTCACCTATTTTTGCGATCTACATCCACCATGCTAATCGGTAGTAATAATAATTTGTCGCATCTTCCTTTTTCGAGCTTTGGTTACCCAAAGAACTGCTCCGCTCCACTTCACAATATGTAGAGTCCAATGGCGCATATTTAGATACAGGTTCAATTCACCTCAAAGAAGTCCAATTTGTCTAAACATCTTATTTGGAAGTGAAGACGAGTGTGAAAGTTGAAATTTATTAGCCAAAATTAAAATTTATATATATTCCGTTGCATGTTCTTTGAACTTGCAGAATGAACCTACAAATTGAGCTCCTCCTATCATATGCTGACCTTCCAGATAATTTCCTGATGGATAGAAAGAATGAGCAAAAAAGACTGCCCTTAAATTCTCGGCTCCTTTTCTTCCCTCTCTCTCTCAATGAACCTTATTTTTAGCTTGTTTGCTTCACCCTGAGCCAAATGTAAATATATTTTCAGCCAAGTCACGTGGTATCTGTATAATTTTTGCACTTGGAGCTGTTTTTTCCCCTGTGTAAATGAGCAGTAAATGCAGAAATTGGCCAGTCAGTTGCGACTGTCATGCCTTGGATTGGTAAACTGAGTTGTATGTGTTTTGTTTAACTTGTGAGGCTGCTTGGCATTTTCTCTATTATTAAATTGGATTTAATTTCCAAAGCAACAATGGAAATAATTGCTCTCCACGGTTCTCTCTCTATCCATATACAGTGCCCTCCACTATTATTGGCACCCCTGGTAAAGATGAGTAAAAAGGGTTAAAATCTCACACTGAAAAAACAAATATTAATTATGAGAAAAACAATCAAGAAATCATAAAGAAATAATTATTTTAAAAAAAAACATGTGTGCCACAATTATTGGCACCTCTGCATTTATATATAGAATAAAGTAATAATTTTTAATATTTGGATGCATATCCTTTGCATGCCATGACTTCTTAGTGTCTGTGACCCAACAGCATCAAAAAACTCTTTGCTGGAACAGTATGGAATACATGGTTAGTAAAATGGCTGTAAGTCATCAAGGGTCTGAGGTATCAAACGAGCCTCAAACCATCACTCTGCTGCCAGATAGGCAGTAGATATGGATGGATCACTTTAAGGGTCGTTTCTCCTGACAAATTTTCCTATTGAACTCTATGAAAAAATAAGTCAGGAGAAGAAACCCTTCAAGTTATCCATCCATATCTACTCCATATCTGGCAACAGAGTGATGGTTTGGGGCTCGTTCGATAGCTCAGACCCTTCATGACTTAGAGCCATTTAGCCAACCATGTGTTCCATACTTTTCCAGTTTAATTTACAGCTAAATCTAGTCCCACCCCCCAATTCCCATAGAGATCCATTCAAATGCAGAGACGTTATAGTATCGCTTGTAAGAGTACCAGAAAATAAGATATCAAGAGTCTTTTGATGTTGTTGGGTCACAGTCATCAGGAAGTAATGGCATGCAAAGGATATGTGACCAAATATTTAAAATGATTACTTTATTCTATATATAAATGCAGGGGTGCCAATAATTGTGGCACACATGGTTTTGTTAAAAATAATTATTTCTTGATGAGGGATTTTTTTTTTCTCATAATAAATTTACTTCAAAGGTTGGATTTTTCTATTTTTTTCAGTGGGAAATTAAGCTAATTCACCAAATGGTGATTTTTTTATAAGCCTTTCTCTCATCTTTACCAGGGGTGCCAATAATAGCGGAGGGCACGGTGTTTATGGATGTATTTACATACTGCATATTCGTATGTAAATATAATCGGCGAAATATGAAAATATATACTAATGAGGTAACATGTCATCATTCTATCAAACATGGTTCGCAGTTGATTCTAAGTATTGCATTGGTCTGTGACACCAAACTGATAGAATGTTATGTTCGAGGGCTGTTCTCTGCAGGGCCACCTATAGTATACATCAAAATGATCAACGAATATAAATGCCTCATTGGAACTTAAAATGAATGCTTTGAATTGTAATTTCTAAAAGAAAAAGTCATTTGACAATGAATATCAAGGAAAGTGTTGGGACATATTACATGCTGTAAATGTCAAGCCAATAACCCTAACTCATCCATAAATATTTATTGATATTAAACAAAATGTTGTCCCTGGGTTTGATTTCTTAAATAATACATCAGGGAGCATTAATACTGGCACTCTTGGAAAGGTGCATGCTGCAGTGCTTCCCAACGCTTCCATATTTCAAAGAAAATACTTTTTTGACGTCTCCCAGATCTAACGCATGCCATTAGATGCGTTTTTTTAAAAAAAAGAAAGTCACGGAAGTAGGCTTGGCAGGACGAGCTTGCGGTTGGAGGACATCCAAGGCAAATCGTGTTTGCGAGAAGGTGATATCTGGGGCTTGCTGATAATGCTTTCGTCTGAGTGATATCCCATGTTCCCGCACTGCCGAGCGATGTACTCCAATTACTGTTGGCGAGGTTGGCGGACAACTTCAGCAGCATAATGAGCGCATAATGGGCCTGAAAGCAAGCCCTTCAAGGGGACCAAATTGACTTTATTCCTTAATATACTGCAAGTAATGTTTTATTTCCTTGTTTAAGTCATCCTACGACTAGTACAGGGCAGGCGTAGGATGCAAGTTGGAATAAAAATAAGCTGTTAGATGATGAGAACGGACTAAACAGCATCTAGGTTTCTGTTTTGTGCTTCCAACATTTTCACTAATCTTGAATATTCCATGGGCCTTGCTTTTACTGCCATTCTTCCCATAAAATAAACCTGTCTTTGTTACCGCCATTTTTTACGTTGCAAATTTTACATCTGTCTGACAGCACACGCTTTCCAGCAACATTGTTATTCGTTTATTAACGTGACATTACACGCGTCACCTAGCTATAACCGGGTTCATTTTCAGTTGGTGCAGCTTGTGTACGGCCAAATCACAAGGTTTCAGCCCCAGGCAGGAGGACCTGACCTCCATCCCTAAAGGTCATCTGTAGCCCAAAATGACCCTGATGTGAGTGAGACTGGCTGACTGCAAGGCTAACGTGAAGACATCTTGAATTACAGCTCTGCCCCACTGATCTGACAGGCACCTCCCAGGTAGTTTTCCACAGAGATAGCAACACAACCGGAGGTGAACTGTAATGAGGCGGACGGACCATGCCGTTCCGGTCAAACGTATAACAGACTGCAGTAATATATATGCAAAGGAACAGTCTAATGTAAAAAAACAGCAAGTATCCCTATCTGAATAAAGGTACAGCTTTTGAAAAGCTCATTGGAAATGATTTTCCAATTTGAGGCTTTCATTTTATTACACAACACATTTTCAGTGTTAACACACCTCTGATATAGTACTGTAAATTATACTCTGATGGAATAAAATTCATCCGTCTTGGCTAACACGAGCCATTGTACTCTGCATTAACCCAGTGTTGATCACCATTTGATTGAGTGATGCTCTTGCCATTCTCCTGGGGGGTTTACAACAAAGCAGGATTACTGAGTTAACTGGATAACTGCACTGAGTAAAACCCGGAACAGATTTTAGTTCAGTCCATGTTCCAGTGTTGGAAGGGTTCCAGGTTTTACCGTTATCCAGCTAACTGTAATCCTGCTTTGTCGTATTCCCCTCAGGACTCCTAATCACGTTTGGGTTTAGTTCTGCTTTCTGGAAGGCTTCATAACATTTGCTACCAGTGATGAGTGATTTACTGCTCTGGGCGCTCTTATTTCAAAGCTCATCTTGTCAAAAGTGGATCATTCAGCAGATATTTAGACTTGCTTAAAGGACAATTGTATTAGCTGGCTTTTTATTAAGGAGTGACTTTTATCTCATTCTGCGCAGTGGATCTTATCAGGGTCTTTAGCACATGTTCTCTTTCTCAAACACATCTTTGCTGACTTTCTTGAGAAAAGCAAACACATTAATGTACATCAGAATGCAATCATTTAGCCTGTGAACATGAATTCATACCTACTTAAAAAGCATGTTCCCATGCTCTAAGCACTGAATATTGGGGAAGGTGCACTGCTATGCTGTAATTTAGTCTCTGAATTTTACCATCAATTTTAATAAGTGTATTTTCTCTGTGGCAAGTGTGCTAATGTGTCAGCGCTGTGGTCCAGGCATTTGTCTCTGTGTGCCAAGACTACTGAGGGGGTATGTCTTTAAGTGAAGCTTAGTTGCTTTATCAATGAGGCCCACTATTCCCTCCTAGGCTGCTAATGTGAGCCAGACAAATGACAGGATATGTGACCTAATGTGGGGGATTTCCAGCAAGGTGGACCAAAAGGCCAAAAAGCACAGTGACGGCATTCTATGCTTTCTAGGCTTTTGCGGGAATGGCGATGTTGCCACATTTTTTGCTTTTTGCAGTTTACCAATTGCCAAATTTCCCATTTCTGGGTTGACTGTGTTCACACAGGGATTTGTAAAACAGTCCTTCAGATCCTATGGTTGGATTGATCCCAAGAGTGATGGATGCTCTGTGGGACGATGTTGCCTAGCGGTGGCACTGCCTTCCGTGTGCCAAAGTTTGCAACGTTCTGTTTGGAACAAACTTACTTAACAGAGATTCCAGGTGATTGGGAAATAAAAGCACTTCTTCCATCACCGGGCCTTGATCCACCAGAGGGCACCCTCATAAGAAAGCCCTTATTGCACAAGAGCATTTTTAGTTTTTTCCGCTGCTCGGAATTCCGCATTCCTTGCCTTTCTCCGGCTCCCCCCGGAGGCTGCCGAGCTCTCGTTTTGCAAGCTTTGATTTGCCTGAACTGGCCCCACTGCTTCAGCTACAGAGCCAGTGACTCCTTTACTCCCTGACCCTGTTCCAGCAAGTTAATACACAAACACATATGCCCCCCAGCATGCCGACATATACATAAAAACACACACACACACACACACACACACAGCAAGCTCACACATGCAGACAGCCATATGAGCTCACACACAAACACGTATGCCCCCCAGCATACCGACATACACATAAAAACACACGTAGACACACACACACACACACACACACACACACACAGCAAGCTCACACATGCAGACAGCCATATGAGCTCACACACAAACACGTATGCCCCCCAGCATACCGACATACACATAAAAACACACATAGACACACACACACACACACACACACACACACACACACAGCAAGCTCACACATGCAGACAGCCATATGAGCTCACACACAAACACGTATGCCCCCCAGCATGCCGACATACACATAAAAAAACACACACACACACACACACACACACACACACACAGCAAGCTCACACATGCAGACAGCCATATGAGCTCACACACAAACACGTATGCCCCCCAGCATACCGACATACACATAAAAACACGTAGACACACACACACACACACACACACACACACACACACACAGGAAGCTCACACATGCAGACAGCCATATGAGCTCACACACAAACACATATGCCCCCCAGCATATCGACATACACATAAAAACACACATAGACACACACACACACACAGCAAGCTCACACATGCAGACAGCCATATGAGCTCACACACAAACACGTATGCCCCCCAGCATACCGACATACACATAAAAACAAAACAAAAGTCTTTACTTTTTTGTAAACGGGCCAGACCCAGCCCATCATGGGTGATGATAATGCTAATGGATTAACAAGGCTAATTTGTGGAACATCTACTACCTTTATGGAATTCAGGTAATTGGTTTGAGTTCACTCACACCCTTGAAAAAATTACTTTCTCAGTACACATAATTCATTTAAAAGCATTCCAGACAGAAAAATATGTTCTCCACATACTGCCAAATTGTAGCAAGGACACTTTCTGTGAAATGGAACAACATAAAGGCCCATTTAGGTCAACTCTGAACTTTTAATAAAATGTTTCATCTTTCTTGTCATTTTATCAAGAAACTTTCAGTAATGACTTATTAGACTGTTATGAAATTCTTTGACACTACACATCTTGGCATTCAGCCAAGTGAGAGCAATGGAAAAAATATTTTACACAAAAACAATAAGCTAATTCAGAACAAAAATGAACTGTGTACATTCACACTGAAAAAAGCTGACGATGGCCAAACGCTCTCCTACATTGGGTTTGTACTTTTTTTGATAATGATGTCTTTTGGCTTCAGTTTCTTTACGGCAAACCTATTTTCCATTTGGCCCAAATGAGGCAAAGCTCTCTCTGTCTCTCCATTACGTGTACTTTCTCATGGTAAGAAACCTGTCACACCGGTTATGCTGGTTTTGTGGAAGTTGCACTGCCCGCTATCAGAGGGGAATGTTGATGCTTCGCTGTGACCTTCCTTCTCACAAGAAAACAAGTACTTTCAGGTTTGTTGAGGATTATGCCCTCTGAAAACCTGTGTTGCCTGAAAATAAACTACAATGACATGAAACGCCTGCAAGAAGGCAAACAGGTATGCGCGAGCCAAGTAGCGTGACTAGCATTTATGTGACACAATTCCTTCAGCTTAGTCGCAAATGTATTCTGACTGACTGAAATAGAAGCACAGATTTATGTAATCACTGCTTTGAGTCTGGGGCTCTGGAAGCCATTCCCCCAGTGGTGCCCTGTTCGGTCGCTCTCTATTGGGACTTCTCCACAGGGGTGGCAAAGGATGGCTGGAAGTAAAACAAACAAGGGCGTGTCAGCTTGTCACCTGAGTTCCCTTAGTGAGTCACCAAGTTTCCAACGCAGTTCAAGGAAACAAAAAATATATCATTTTTCTTCAGTCGTAACACCTTAGGGGACCCTGGAGTGCCAGCATCCATCTTGTTACCTGCCAATTGCGTAATGCACCCTTAACATTGTTGTGGCATCATCACAGGAACCTGTTGCTGAATTATCGACTTTGGTAGCAAGGGGACTTTTCCGTGCAGTAAAGCCAAGAGAAAAAAGACTCGATTTCCTTTTGGGAGAATTTGATCTTCTATACGGTGTAAATTCGAAATTTAAATGAATCTTAAGGTGATAATGAGATACTGCGACACGTTTGCAGAAGACCGTCTGCTCCCACTTCTGTCCCAGTATGAAGCATTCGGGGTCAGCACACTGGTGAGCAGGGACAGTTCGAATGCAGCTCTGTGGCAACGCATGTCTCATCTGCGTTTTGTACAAACACTAGCCAAGATGACTAATTGCATGGCTGGAAATGTTTTCTGTTTTCCCTCAGAATCTTTCACCTTGTCCTTCTATGCTCCCTGGTATCCCACAATGCAATGTCTTACAGCAGTTTTCAAATAGTTGAGCCAGAGGCCGTTCATCACTCGGAAGACTGTGAACTCTGTGTTCCTTCCCAATGCAGGCAATGAATATATATATTTTTTTTTTTTACCACTATGGTTGGGAAATAATTTTTCTACATTGTGAACGTTTATGCTGATATTTATGTGTCCACCTGTAGGATTCAACTGTTGCGGTGTTTACCAATAGAAACTGCTTGCTTTACTGCTTGAAAAAGAAGACAGAAGTAATGGATGTGACGTCCATCTAGTAATAATAGAATATCTACCTCATGTTTGCTCAGTGTCCCACAGGCTTTGTGCGGCTCTCTATGAAACCCTGAACCATTTCCAGCACTGCCACCTTCCCTGATTAACAGTCAGCCAAAACAGTTGCTCAAATTCCATGTGAAGGTGCCATTACAATGATTTAAGGTTCACCTTTGAAATTATTCCTTTTCTGTGTTTACAAATACAGTGAGCTGCACACTGTTGAATTGCGTTATGGGCTGTTTGTTTAGGTGATAGTATCTTTATAAGGAGGAAATCTGCTGTTGCTTTGGCAAGAAAACAGAGTGGGAAAAAACAGCGTTATAAGTAGGCTGGGTAGCGTGTCAGAAATGTACGGCTTGATACACATCGTGATGTTGATCCACTGCTCAATAGTCATTCAAGTGCCAATGACACAAAAAGACTGGCAGCTTATTTGATAAGCAATAAATAACTCTCGTGTTTTTCGTAATGGCTGATAAATTATCAACAATGTGTCTGGATCTTTCACCATGTCAGCAGTCTGTATGGCTTTTGTTATCACAATGGCTGTCTGAAATAACTTATTACACCGAGAAAAATGTGGCCTGCTGCCAAGATCTGAATGCATGCCATAGATTTCCAGAGATAAACATAATCTCACCTTGCTTAGATATTCCCTCCTGTTTTAATTGCGTGGGCCGTACGAACACGCACGCTCTGTCTGTCTGTCTGTATGTCTGTCTGTGTCTCTCTCTCTCACTCTCACACACTCACTCTCACTCTCACACACACACACACACACACACACACAGTAGAGTGTTGTCTTTTGCAAAAACATGCATCAAGACTTTATGTTTTGAGTGGGTAATTATCTTTTCATTTGTCAGTGTCCATTAGATATTTCCAGCAGTTATTGCTTGAAGATGCAGTAAACGGTGATGCTTGATTTGCAAAAACTCCCAATGTAAATAACCGGTTGCATTTAAGGCTGCACAAACAAACAACAGGCATTTCCTACTTCAAAAGCGCGCTCGCGATTGCATAAGTCCCATCCCACAGCTGACGAATGACAAAGGATGGATTTCTGAGGACATATTTAGTTCACATTCTGTTCTTTTAGATAAGAACCCTCTGTAACATGCCACCCTGTTAGCTGAGGACATAATTCCTGTTTTTCAGGAAAACTAATGATCTATACTTGTATGCCTTTATGGAGGGGGGATTTTAAGGTTGCTGCATGACTGAACCAGAAAACACACAAGTAAATCGTTGAGGACACGGATGATGGTGATGACTAGTTTCAGCTCAGTGATAAAATGCAGCAACTGACAAATGGCAATATGCTGAACCTATATGTTGGACCTTTATCTGAGGCTGTGCATCACGATAGAAAAAAGCCTTCACTACATGTTAAAGGTAGTGAATTTTTTTTATTATTATAAATTTATTAAAAAAATTTTGGAGGGGGGTGGGGGGGGGTGACTACTGGGAAAACCACAAGTCTATTGAGGGGGACTATTGGGTTCAAATAGTCTTACCAAGTCCTCACGTTCAGACACTCTTTGAATGAATGAAAACTTGAAGGTGTAACAGGGCAAAATGTGAAAACGCATAAGGGGGTGAATGCTTTCTGAAGGCAGTATACAGTCAAGCCGGAAAGTCTGAATACCCCTTTCACCTTCTCCACGTTTTATTACATTACAGACATATTCTACAATAGATTGAGTAAATTTTTTGTCTACAAAAAAATCCACATCTACTCCATATCTGGCAACAGAGTGATGGTTTGGGGCTCGTTCGATAGCTCAGACCCTTGATGACTTACAGCCATTTAGCCAGCCATGTGTTCCATACTGTACCAGTGTAATTTACAGCTGAATCTAGTCTCACCCCCCAATTCCCATAGAGATCCATTCAAATGCAGAGAGCTTATAGTATCGCTTGTAACAGTACCTGTAAATACTGGAAATAATATCGAGAGTCTTTTGATGTTGATGGGTCACAGACTTCAGGAAGTAACAGCATGCAAAGGATATGCGACCAAATATTAAATATGATACTTTAAAAATATGTTAAAGCAAAGGGTATGAATACTTATGTAAATGAAAAATTTCAGTTTTCGATTTTTAATACATTTGCAAAAATTTCTAAAAACATGTTTTCACTTTGTCATTGTGGGCTATTTTGTGTTGAATTTTGAGACAAAAAATGAACTCAATCTATTGTAGAATATGTCTGTAATGTAATAAAACGTGGAGAAGGTGAAAGGGGTATTCAGACTTTCCGGCTTGACTGTATGTATAGACTGTTGCTCTTAGTTTATCCAATTTCAGCCAATGAGCTTTGACACAGTCAGTGTTGCCGTCTGCTTGGTCATTTCACCGACACCTTTCTCGTCTGATTGCTCAGTTTGGTAGGACAGCCTTAACTTGGTAAGGTCAGCGTTGCGCCATATTTTTTCCATTGTATTACAATGGACGTAACAGTCCTCCTATGATGATTTAAAGCTTTGCCAAGAAAATGTAATACACATGGCCCAACTTACGTTGTTCATACAAAGGCCGTGAATATTTATAAATTTTATGAAATACTTACCTTTTTTTCAGGTTTTTATTTTTAATGTAATTCTGAAGATCTCAAAATTTTTATCAGAAAGTTACTGCTGCCGTCAGCAGTCACATCATTAATAAGAGCAATTGAGCCAATTCCAGTGGAAGCCATACATGCCCAAGCTCATAACACTACCTCCACCATGTTTAAAATCTGACGGCGGGGGGGGGTGGGCAGTTCCTCTTTCCATTTGGTACAGGTTAAAACTAATTTAATCTGTCCATTAGAGTTTGTTCCAGAATTTAACAGTTTTTTCAATGTACATTTTAACAAACTCTTAGCTGGCCATTCTGTTCTTGATGCTTACCAGTGGTTTGCATCTAGCAGTGAACCCAGTGAGGTTATACTGGTGTAGTCTTCTCATGTTAGTCTTTGACATATCTATGCCTACAACCTGCAGAGAGTTATTGATATCTTCGACAGTTGAAAGTGGGTTTTTCTTCATGATTGAATGTACTCTTCAATCATCCGCTACAGTGGTCTTGCGTGGTCCGCAAGGTTGTTTGCTATTGCTGAGCTCGCCAGTGTGTTCTTGCTTCTTTACAATGCACCAAACAGTTGATTTTGACACACCCAATGTTTTGGCTATGTCGCTGATTGATGTATTCTGATTTTTCCATACCACGATGGCCTTTACTGGCATTGACACTTACTTGGTCCTCATGTTGGGAGACCACAGTAACAAACTCCAAATGCTAATTCTAGACCTTTTGTTATATTTCTTGTGCATGAACTAATGATGCAACAATACATAGCTGGGCATGAAATAGCTGAGCAGACAATTGTCCGGTTACATTTTGTCCCCCAAAATGGGGGGTCTATGTTTCAAAATGGCTGAGATTCCTACATGGTTCACCCGATATGGATATAAATACCCGAAAATTAAGCTGACAGTCTGCACTTTAAGATCATTGACAACAATACATCCCAAAACATCAAAAATGGTGTCATTGTCCAAATCGTATGTACCGTACGACATATACAGTGCAGTCCAAACGTATTTGGACAGTAACACATTTTTTGTTGTTTTGGCTCTGTACTCCAGCACATTTGACTTCAATAGAAACAGTGAGTATGAGGTTAAAGTGCAGACTTTCAGCTTTAATTTGAAGGTCTTTCCATCCATATCAGGTGTATACCACTGTAGCCCTTTTTATACATAGTCTCCCCCCCCCCCATTTTAAGGGGAAATAATTAATTGGCCAAAAGTAATTGGACAAAGTAACATAAACTTAAATAAAGTCATCATATTTAATATTTGGTTATATCATTCGCATGCCATGACCTCCTGATATCTGTGACCCAACAACATCAAAAGACTCTTGATTTCTTTTTAAGAAACCAGGAGGTATTTGTTTAATGTTTCTTCAGGTGAATCCAGTTTTATGCAGTCTTTTTTATGTTAATAAGCAAGGGCAAACATATTATGGTATAATTGGCAGTGCCTTCAATTATTTTAGCCAGATTCTTGAACGTATTTTTGTTTTATTTCCTGCCCCTCCCTCCCTCCCCCCTATTTTGTCTGGTGCTGAGGAGCAAGGAAACCACATTTCTATCGCACCCCACAGTTCCCTATAGCCACATGCCCACGCTCTCTGCCATTTGCACCACAAGCAATTTCCCCCCCTGCCCACAAGCAAACTTTCTGACAGGGTTGGAGACCATGCCAAATCACACCATGTGCAAAGGGTCTGCCTTATGGTATGAGTCATTCTGTGGGAGGGGGTAGCTGTCCTTCAACGGGTCAGCGACCCACACTGGAAACAGCACCAAGCCTGTCCCGCTTCCGGCCCAGCACGCAACCCTCTCGACCACTTCCTGTCTATCTGCCTGAGCTCCTCGCCACTCTGAGACTCAACAGACACCATTTAAACTGTCACCTGGCAGGCAGTCCTACATGTGGTTCACATTTAACTGGCCCACGATGCGTAACAATAATCAAATGCATGCCATTGCTCAAGCATGGGAAACTGTGTATTCACTTCGCCCCAGTGCAAACAGGCTTATCCACACATAGCTTTGTTGAGCCTATAGCCTATAAATGTCTGTTTGCTGAGACTAACGTATGTATTTATATAGAGACGTGTATAGTACTTTGCTCTGGCCTTCACTGAACCGTCTCCTATCAGTGTTCGAGTTTGCAGTTCCCTCAGGACATGATCAAAGTATCACATTATAACACACGTACGTGCTCTATTCTGCTTGTTCCCTCACTTATATTGCTTTACACTACTTTCAAAATGTTATTCTGACTGCATTAGTCACTGCTGTGGAATCAATGCAAGCGCCAATGGTTTTGTCATTCTTCTTTCTTCTCAAAGCCCACTTGTAACTAGGAGGCCGTGTCATTGCTGCAACAGCCTCCCGTCCTTCAAATCTTGTGCAGCCAGGTGCCGTTTCCTTTCACCGCGTGACCATTCAGCTGAGCAGTGCAGTTAATGTACCAGAGAAACTGCAGAAATTATAGGGCTGGCAGTGGGCACCTTAATAATCAGAGGGGTCGCTATTGAGAAGTGGGCAGGGAATATTCTGCTGAATGGTACCTCCAATCCCACCCCGGGAAACTCTGTGGCCGCTTATGCGTGGGAATGTGGGGCTCCCAGCCATGTTAGTTGCTGACCTGGCACTGTCCAGATCCAATGACCATGAATGGGGTGACTGCTTTGAGACCATGCTGCGTATCAATTTATGTCATTTATATGGAAATTAAGTACAACTATAATACTGGTCTTTTTTTCTTTTTTTTAAAAATATGAATGTACATAAAAGTAAATTTTGTAGATAAAAGCATTGACAAAGCTAAATGATTAATACATAAATAATGAACAAATATTTAATGAATAATTCCACGTAACATCTATCCCAAGCCAGCCCAAGGGCATAGGTGCCCCATTTTAGAAACCACTATCTTTTATATAATTTTTTCTGTACCTCCATGATACTGTGTGATGGCTATAGTGTTGCCAAATTGTATTATTTTGCCACGAGATCTCTGTTTGGGACACTGTCAACAGCCTCAACAAAGACTGACGCAAAACCAAGAGAGGGGGGGGGGGGAATCTAATTGAGTAGAAAACTGAACCATGACATCAACGTTAGGTGGTGAAATTGTCATGTTTTTAAAGTCACGTTTTATTGCTTTGTACTGCCATATCTTCAAGGGTAACAAAACACGCTGGTTTAGCTAGATCCCGCCCCCTTTTGAAATTTGAAAAAATGCCGAAATCTGGGCGTGATAATTTAATAATATAGGGGCTGAGCTCCAGGTATCAAACCGTGCAGCCCTCGCTCCAAAACTTCAGGGCGGAGCTGTACAGATTTCTATTTCGTCATCAAGGGAGGAATACGTAAGCGAAGACATTTCTGGCCAATCACAGATTGAACGTGCAGTACCTAACGTTTAACCACTAGAGACACTTTTGAGCCAGATTCTTAAGTTACGCTTTAATTTTATCTCTCGTGGTGTGTATTCAGATTTTGAAATAACCTTCAGAGTTGTAAACCAAATTGAAATTCTGACCTTTCATTCATTTTGGTTCAGAATTTCCAATTACATTATACCTTATCTATCAAATCAAAATCAATCCAAGACTTTAGGGATATCACGTTTGGTTATATTAATAACCATTATCGATCATACCCAACATGTGTAATATCCATAATGTCTCTGATTTATTTTGATTTGATAGAGAAAATGTTCTAAAAGATATTATAGACATCCTACGGGATTCTATAGGATATCACACCAGTAAGGTATGGCTGCTCTGGGAAGGCAAACCTTTACGAGGGTGAGAATGATCTATGATCTCCAGGCTTCTTGACATCAGTAATCCTCTAGCCATGGTCTGGAAAGCACCACTGTAACTGTCTGTTAACTTCAACGACTGCTGCATAACCTCACACTACAACAGCAAGAAGCACTAGGTGCCTGATTGTTTCACCTTAAGATCACCTACAAGGAATTTTACTGGCAAGAAAACATTCTGCCTATTACACACATTTTTCCCCCACAAGGCCTTTGCTTTCAAAATGCCAATGTAACCTTTGACCCTAGTCAACAGGTATGGGCCTGTTGTCTCAGCCATGTTTAGAGAATAGGGCATGTGGGGCTCTGACTGTGCAAGGTCATAGGGTTCAAGTGTGTTGGAAGGAGAGGTCGGGCCCCAGTTGAACCTTTGACCCATGGTACGAAACTTACTTTGACAAGACCTGAGGGTGAAAAGCTGTGAGTCAGTCATTAAAAGTCAGACTCCTCCACATTTTCCACACTGTTTTTATGCACATTATTATACCAACCAGCAACCAGAAATAAAGTACAGAATAGTTCCAGTCGAATGATGGAACAAAATCCAAGAGCTCAAAGCCATTGTTTTTGCGGTACATTGGAGTGAGGGAAGGAACATGATGACGGAGACTTCCTCAATAAAGCTTTACTTTACAGCTTTACGGTGTTATTACCCAGGGAGCAGTGGGGTAGGGGGTTGACACTGTTTTCCAACGTGATAAATAAAATATTAAAATGACTTTTATATCCTACTTGCGAAACCACACAAAAGAATTTCCATCAAGAGTCTGGTTTTGATAACTGCATAACCCCTCCTTTTCCAAAAAATATTTGCCTTTCAGGCAAATGTAACTGAAGGACTTTTTTTTAGCCAGCGCATGTGTATTAACACAGTGGGTGACCTCACTGGTTTACCAGGATATGCTATTTGGAATTGCTGTCGCTGGAATGATGGAATATTGACTTTGAGGCACCAAATTGCTATCAAACATGAGACTGTAGAAGGGCTTGGTAATGGGAGAGTTTCACCTTGAAAAAGCTGGAGAGCAGGAGGCATGCTTTTAGTCGTAAGGACTTGGACACATGAGCCTGCGTACAACTTCCAGGGCCTCTCCTGACGCCCTGTCCATTGCGGTCCGAAATGACTCTCGGGCACTGCTTCTCCACAGCCGAGGCTGCCAATCAAACGGTGTAAAAATATGTAAAGCAAAAAGGTATAGAAAAACATCCATAATCCAAAATAAGGAAATGGGGTAAACTGAGTGTTCTTGGCTGACAGATGCAATGGAACATGCATCTGAAACAATTCATTTTCCCTTGACACACAGATATACTGTACATATACACACACGCAGACATACATACCATTGCAGAACATAGACTGTAAGCTTTGAAAAGGTATAGGATGACAGTATGCTCAGATGTGCTCAAGCTCTATAGCTGTAGGTTATGAGAGAGCTCCTCAGTTAAGCCACAGGTGGGTTGTACGGTGTTAAAGAGGAAAACACACCAGAATATGACTCAAACATCTCACATCTGATAGAGGACTTCATGACTGCAGCCTACGACTTATTTACAGAGATCAGGTAGCATGAGTCATGTATCTCTGGCGGTCCTGAGATAACGTCTGCCTCTTGCTCTGGTCTTTTGTATGAATTCCACTATGAAATTAACACAAATGATCAATCCATTCCCCTCAAGTTATTCAGCCAGCCTTCCCTCCTTCTAAGTGAATACTACATTCCTCATTTCAGATTATGTATGTCAACACTTTAGAAACGTATTTTTGTGATCCCTCATATTTAAATACGGTGGCAACAAAGTCTCTGTGTATTGTTTTAATCTGGCTGCAAAGGGCTGAAAAGATAAGTCCAACTATATCACACACAGGGGCTTAGGATAATTAAGCATTAGGGCCAGACTTTCTCAGTTTTACTTCTCTTAGCCAACACGTGTGTAATTGAGGGAATTTTCAGCGATCACTGAAACTAGGGCAGCTGACCAAAGGCTATGTGGTCGCATGGTCATTCACCACAGCTACAGAAACAGCACTTGCAATTCTGCCTCTCACTCACTCTCTCCCTTTCTTTCGGTCTCTCATAGACACACAAGAAGTGCTCATGGGTGACGGCAGAGGCCTAAGTGGAGCATGTGACTCCAGAACAGGCCTTCATCCTTCTTAACAGCGCAGAATTTGTTTTTTCGTAAGCTGAAGAGACCCCTTCATAGACGCTTGTGTCTCCGCATTCCTCCGCAGCATTGCACTTTGGTTGCATCATGCTTCTTAAAATCTCACTCCGGCAAAAATCTCACAGACATCCTTTATAGGACAGCAAGAAGAAGGAACTCGATGCAAGATCTGAGATAATCGTGCATTTAGTATGCAAGGCCTGTGGGTGCGAAATCCGCCATCTCTGGAACTCGTCACTTCATGACCCGTCACAGCGTCCTCTCTGTTCCTTCTTTGTAAAGTAACTGAAAAAGTTCTAAGAGGCGTTTTTACTGGATTTCCACGACTCTTCTTTTGAAAGACTTTTATATATTTTTTTATTATAGTGAGCACATTGTTGTGACATTATATTTTAAAAAGGGGAAGTGCAGCAGACACAACACCTGCACTTTCCCTCGCGCTTTGCCTGTCCCTCTGTCCAGGTGACGATGACAAGCTTGCAGCGAGAGACAACAGGAAGCAAAACCTCAAGAAACCAAAACACCAAGTTCTCACATTATGTTCAGGCCCAACTGAACTGCCATGTATAGCAAAGTCATGTCTATAAGCTGCTTCCCTGGTGTTTGACAAAATAATTTTAGAAAAACACTATTAAAAAAAACTCAATGGGACTGACAGCCTATTATCTCTCTACACTGGGATTGGAGCTCTCAGTATACCTAACTTTATGCAGTTTACACTACTCTCTTTACAGTAGAACTGCACTGCAAAAAACAAATCTTAATCTTCAGACTATAAGATTTAGAATCTTATTTCTGTGACTGGTTTGCGAAATAAGACAAAGAGATGGCCAGTGGGGTAAGATACTTTCACTTGTCAAGCAAAAATAAATTTAAATCAAGCTAATATTTTCCACTTTAGAGAAAAAAAAAATATTTTAAGTTTCATTAAGACTAGAACACTTGTTAAGACAGACATTTTTTGCAGTGTGGTCCAGGTCGGTTCACCTAACTCCTTTTCCTGTATAGAACTGCAAGCAGCCTCATTTACCAGAACCCTTTACCTCTGCTAACCTGGCCCGGGCTGGCTTCCTTAAATCAGGTTACAGTATCCTTCCCATGATCCTTTATGGTGCTGACCGTTTTAATTCAGCCCACTGACTCCACTGGTGATGGCCTCCTTATAAAGAAGCTACAATAGAGCTGGAGAGCATCGGTCTTATTACTTCCATCAGCGTAAAAATGTTTTTTAAATGCGACAAACACAGGAGAGAGGAAGGGCCACCACCGTCACTATGACAGATCACTACAAACTATCTGACATACCAGAGGAAGACAAGAGTAATAATGGGGCCTATTTTTCAGGAAAGCCTCAGCTTTTGTCTTCAAACATAATATTTGGTGCCGATGGCTCTTTCGTGGGTAAAACAGTGTACAGGCTACCAAGCTGTAGCAGGCTTTGGCTGCAGCTTCGACCTAGGTGCAACTCCAAGGGGAAGTACGTTTTTGACTAATTGCTCCTTAAGTTTAATATTATTGGAAACCCCAACAGTGCCGCATGCTGTGCTATTTCCATGGCCGTTAATATGACTGTGTGTAGTAGCTCTTAGCAACGCATTGCTCTCGCCTGGATCTTGTCGGGTTTCTCCTGAGCGATCATCAACAAACATCTGTGCTAAACAATTCATCTAATAACCGCAAATGCATTTCTCTGAATGAATATGACCCTTTTTTAAGTTATTTGTATATTCTATGCCTTCATTACCTTGCAACCAGTGTTTTCACAGCAGAATTTGCAATCCCTTTCATTTGCTGCAATCCTGATTTGCATGAACTCGATGCTACTCTTTTTCATAACTCTTACATTCCTTGTGACAATTCTTTAACCATAAAGTTCAGTCAACCAAATGTAGTATTCACTGATTCAGAGGAACATTTTTCTATTAAAATGTTGATCTTAACGAGCAATTAAGTCCTACTGCCATATCTGAAATAGCAGAGACCAGAAATGTATGCGATCTGATGATCAGACAATAATATTTATTTTGAACTATTAACCGGCTGAGGGGCATGAGTTGAATACCTTGAAATTCATAATTCGTGAAACTTGATACACATGGCTGCGACCGCTGGCAATGGGCGAGAAAGGGGACAATAAGGTTGCGTGCGCAGTTGGTAGATAACGATACTGGTATTGATGGCATCTAATTTTTTGCTCATCCCCTCTTAACTGGGTCATTTATTTTTGTTAAGAACGTGTTTGCCAAACCTCTGTAGTAATTATCTAGCGCTCGTGTGATTCAGCACAGCGGGAGAGCCCGGGAAATTACACATTTTCTCTAAAGTTGTGGATGGTTTATGGACCTTCATTATGCATAACGAAGTCGAAGGCACACAAACCCTCGAGAGAATAAGAATAAAGTAGACGGTGCTCTGTTTGTTGAGCGATATGTTTATTTAGCATTGCTGAATAAGACGTTGTTTATAGCACATACCTAAGAATGGCGCTTATTTTTTCTGCACAGGTTTCAAAGCCCTTGGCAGGTTGATTATACCAAATGTGCGGACGCGAGCCCGATCCATTCGGATAATTCCTTTAAAAACCTTGGTAACAGTGCGCTAAATCAGGGGGAAAGTCTGCCTTTAACGAGGGTTTATAGATCTGTGAACTGGCATTAACTTATTAAAACTGTTTACCTTGCGTGGCGATGGCACAACCACATTAACGCTCTAATTAGGCTACATTACGGTTTCTGAACCCACGCTTACAAAATTATGCTTTGAAGATGATCAATCTTAATAGGCTACAACAGCGTATCATTTTAAAACATAAAAGCAAACTTCAAAACAACGCCTACAAAAGATAGCGGTTTGCTTCTTCTTTTTTGCCAAATCTGCTTTTTGCTGTTTGCAAAAAAGTATACTGCCTTCATTGAAACTTTTGTTTTAAAGCATTCTGAAAATATAGCCCTTACCTACAGTATAACAAGCTAGTTATGTGGGCCATTTTTGACATTTTCTATAAAGAGTGGGAGTGTTTCGTGCAGCTAACCAGCGCAGAACATTGCATGTGGCTTGCACATTTGATCACTACGAAAATTTCACAGGGGTTGCATGCTCGCGCTCTTGTCACGGCTCGATTTGTGGGTGTGATTGACCGCGCTGCACCAGCGCGGAAAACACCTGTTTGTTCCTCACAGAATCGCCCCCACTGATCAACTACGGTATCTCTATATTATAAGAGAATCAGCCACACAAGGCAAAGCAAGGCAGATCCAAGGCAGCTAACTGTGGAAAGTTTTCTCCTCCTGTCATAACCCAATCGCTACCTGGGGCAGAGGAGGAGGTTTAGTTTAGAATAGAGGTAGAGGGGTAAGCAGGCAGGAGAAGAAGTGGAAGGAAGATTATTTTGAGAGTCCTTTGAAGCACGTTTCTGACGTTTGTTTGGTTGTTGTTTTGTTGAGATTATAAGAATATTTAAATTATGAGAAAACGGTGTCTCAGTAATGATGAACTTGACCTAGAACTAGGTGATCAAAAATTCACAGGAACCTAAGGTTTGATTGTTAGCATAAAACATAGAATATTGGAAATATAATGGAATATGTAATAAACCACCACAAACTCTTGCTTAAAACTGTATGTCTGCATGTGTGTCTGGGGCTACAGAATGTAGAGTTTATCTTAATATCCGGGCAGCAGAGACATCCTGCGAATTAAGACTGTAGTGTCACCTGACTGGCCACCAACACAGATACCACAGAGGGCGAAGCCCTGCTCCAAAGGACAGAGTGCATCATGGTCTAGTGATGATGGATTGCATTTCTATAGTAATTTTTAATATCTGAAAGTGCTTCACAGTGAATGAGGAACACTCACCTCAACCACCAGCCATGTGTAGTTGGAGCACCCACTTGGGTGATGCACGGCAGCCATTTTGCACCAGAATGGTCACCACGCGTTCACTTCGGTGGACAGGGAAGAAATTACAGAGCCAGTTAAACTGGGGGATGATTAGGTGGACAGGTTGAAAAATCTAGTCTTGGAATTTTGGCAGGACACCTTGGGAACCCCTTTTTGCAGTTAGTGCAGCGAGATCTTTAATGACCACAGTAAATAAGGACCTGGGTTTAGTGACACAGCCTCTCACTGGGTGCCACACACCCCAAATCCTTGGTGTTACACATCCCCACTTAAATAAGACTGTAGAGCATGGGTATGCTTGCACAACAGCACATGGGAAAGTTCTGACCAGGAGAGTCCCACACCTGGGGGCTGTTAGTTCAAGACCTCGCTGAACTCAAATGCTCCATATTGAGGTGATCTCACGGGCCATAGGTATACAGTACTGCAATGCTGAGTAATAAAATACTTTTTATTTGCATCCAAAATTGAGTATATTTTACACATTATTTAACACTGTGGATATACAGGTGCAGCTCAAAAAATTTGAATATCGTGAAAAAGTTAAATATTTTTTGTCACTCATTTCAGAAAGTGAAACTCATATATTATATAGATTCATTACACATTGATGACGTACAGCCATTTCGCCAGTCATGTGTTCCATACTGTACCAGCGTAATTTACAGCTGAATCTAGTCTCACCCCCCAATTCTCATAGAGATCAGTTCAAATACAGAGAGGTTATAGTATCGCTTGTAACAGTACCTGAAAATAAGATATTGAGAGTCTTTTGATGTTGATTGGTCACAGACTTCAGGAAGTAACAGCATGCAAAGGATATGCGACCACATATTAAATATGATACTTTAAAAATATGTTAAAGCAAAAATATTCTAATTTTCTGAGACACTGAATTTTGGGTTTCATTGGCTGTAAGCCATAATCATCAAAATTACAAGAAATAAAGGCTTGAAATATTTCACTTTATGTGTAATGAATCTATATAATATATGAGTTTCACTTTCTGAAATGAGTGACAAAAAATATTGAACTTTTTCACGATATTCAAATTTTTGGGGCTGCACCTGTATATGTGCTCTTTGTTCTTTGCACTCACACTAGGAGAATATTCATGGCAAAGATGTGCAATGTGCCGATTTAGTCATTTACATGATCTTGAAGCCAAAGGAAAGTTCCTATCCATCTATTGTCAGCTCACCAACTGCCACTGAAACGGAGTTGGCGGTATTAGCTGTTTTACTTCATGCCCCCTTAACACCTCTTCGCCCATGTTCTGCCCCGTTCAATAGTATTATGACAGAAATGATGAAATATAGTGCGACGAACACGTCGTGGTCACGCAGTAGAGGCCTAGGCTACAAAAGTGGGCTGATGATGTTTAAGCAAATTAGCTGCTAATGCATTCGTTTAGCAGACACAGTATTGAGAATGTTGCTTTTACTAGTGGTTTCATCATGCATTCCTCTGTCTCTGCTGGTCAGGAAAGACAAGGCAAAAACAGCGCAAGGCATCATTCACCGCGTGCCGCGCACACAGGAGGATAGTCGGCCTCGGGAACGAGGGATGCTGGGATGCAACATTGTTTTAGTCAGTCGAGCCTGAGGCGTTCTGAGGCGTGCGCTGAGCAACACTTCTCAAGTGCAAACCATTTAGGAATGGAGAGGGGTGCCATTAACCACAAATGGACAGCCACCTGCCCGCTGATGAAAATAAGTTTCTTTCTTTTTTAAATAAATAAATCGAGGGCAAAAGGGGCACAGGCTCTCAAGCCTCAGGTCTATTTATGGCCATGCCTTGGCGGCAGTCGACCTGTGACTCATTCTATAAACCATACATGAAGCAGATTTTTTTTTAAATAGTTGCTTTTCATAAATACTAAGGTCGAGCATTTAATTATCTCACAACTACTCTCCCATGACAGTAGCTACTCTCCCGACTGACAATAAGAACGATAACATGCACGGGATCGAGGTCAGCAAACACAAAAGAAATTCAGATGTTCCTGATCTGCCCTTTCGGAAACTACATGATAAACTCGGCGATTAAAATCATTTTTATCTTCCGTGCAACTGTGTAACAAATGAGGACACAACCTCTTCCACAAAAGGGACAGTCTGCACTCAATTCCAATATATAGAGAAATGAATGTGGCAAAGCAACATATTTGAGGAAGCAATCTGAACAATTCATGGTTTGTGTGTGAAAGATCAAAATAGTATCAATGAACGTATCCGTGCACGGCATACATAATATACATTGTCACGTTTAATAAATGTCACACGATCACATTTTTCCAGGATACTTGCAGTCTCTTTAGTACTAGTCTTGAATAATAGAATATTAATACTAAATTGCTTAAAATACTCATAAAATGCTTACATTCCTCAAAATTATTTAGGAGTCTCAGCTGTCCAGGAGTGGCGATAAAGGTTTTTAAATCATCCGTTTGCACAAATAGCCGTTTATAAAAAAAAGTATCGGTACAACTATCTTTTTTTTATTTTTAAAAGAGGAACAAGAGTAATGTTCTGTACAGCAAGTTCCACAATGTCTGTTTACAACACTGGTTCTTCAGGGCTCACCCAGACCTATTGCTTAATGTTTCTGGCTGAGGCAACAGAAGGACTGCAACCCAACTTGTCATAAATACTGTTGTGTTTAAAAAAAAAATAGCAGTACAACATCAGTAACCTGATGAACCACTGTTATTAGTAGTAGTGATATTTCCGCATGGCAAATAATTTACTTGTAGATGTAGTAGTGTAATAGAAAAACAACAGACCCAACTGTCATGACATGCACACTGCTTGTTCTGAGTAATTGACTCATTCATTGAAAGGGGCTTGTTCAAAATAATAGCAGTGTGGAGTTTAATTAGAGAATTCATTCATTCTATGAAAAAACAGGTGTCATTAATTGTTCTTTATTAAGGAAGAAGGGAAGAAAATGTTTCACACATTGTTATAAAATATATGTTTCTTCTGAATTGCTAAGTAAAATGGGCCGTTCCAAACATTGTTCGGAGGAACAACGTAATTTGATTAAAAAGTTGATTGGAGAGGGGAAAACGTATAAAGAAGTGCAGCAAATTATAGGATGCTCAGCTAAAAAGATCTCAAATGCTTTAAAATGGCAACAAAAACCTGAAATATGCGGAAGAAAATGAGCAACTACTGTTAAAACAGATCGAAGAATAGTCAGAATGGCAAAGATTCAGCCAATCATCACCTCCAGAAAGATCAAAGATGATCTAAAATTACCTGTAAGTACTGTTACAGTCAGAAGACGTTTGATCGAAGCTAAGCTATCAGCAAGAAGCCCCCGTAAAGCACCATTGTTGAAAATACGGCATGTGCAGAATCGGTTCAAATTTGCCAAGGAACACGTTTGGCCAAAAAAGAAATGGTATAACATTCTGTGGACTGATGAGAGTAAAATTGTTCTTTTCGGGTCTAGTGGTCGTCGACAGTACCTCAGACGACCCCCGAGTACTGAATTCAAGCCACAGTACACTGTGAAGACAGTGAAGCATGGTGGCGCAAAAATCATGGTATAGGGACACTACGGTGTTGGGCCTATTTATCGTATACCACACAGTAAAGTGTTCAGTGTTAAATCAACTCTTACAGAGTGCTTTTAACTCTAATAAAGAACACGTGGTCCTTATTGGACTCATATAAACTCTGTTAGAGTTGAATTAACACTGGACATTTCCTTGTGCAGGAATCATGGATCAGTTTGAATACATCAAAATATTTGAAGAGATTATGTTGCCATATGCCGAAGAGGAAATGCCCCTGAAATGGGTGTTTCAACAAGACAACAACCCCAAACACACGAGTAAGCGAGCAACATCTTGGTTCCAGACAAAAAGGATTGAGGTAATGGAGTGGCCAGCTCAATCCCCTGACCTCAACCCCATTTAAAACTTGTGGGGTGACATTAAAAATGCAGTTTCTGGAATGTAGTTTGTTGATCCTGGGCTGAAATACTTGTGTCTCGGTGCCAGAAGTTGGTTGACTCGATGCAACGCAGATGTGCAGCAGTTATCAAAAACAATGGTTATGCAACTAAATATTAGTTCAGTAATTTAAAGTGAAGTTAAATCTTGAAAAATGTCTTCAGTTTATACAGTAAGTGTTTGAGTTTGAAGAGAAAAATGTCGACACTGCTATTTTTTTGAACAGATTAATATTCCTTTTCTTTGCTTCCTGTAAAAGAATAACGCAGACTTGATAAAATGTGTTAATGCTTTTATTTGGAATTGAATGTGTAATGTTTCCACTACATTTGAAATATGGAACTAAAAGCTATTAAAAAATATTTGCACTTTATTCACTTTTTTTAACGCACTGCTATTTATTTGAACACCACTGTAAATCATAAATAAATTGGGTCTACAGGTTATTTTGAGAACTGGCTCAAGGAAAATGAATGAGTCAGTTCCTGTCTTCTCCCTTTTCAACTGCCTAATCCTCGACAGCAAAAAAAAAAAAAAAATTACAAAAAAAAAACACAAAAAGTAGTAATATCCAAAAACCTCAAACACCAACTATGAAAAATGTGATACGGTATATGCCTGCCAAAACGGTTACGCGCAAAGCTGAGTGGAAACATTCTAAAGTCAAATATGACCTTGTCTGGAGCTCGACTGATAAGCCAAGCACGTCCTTCACTTGTACCATAGGCAGGAGGGGCCGTTCCATACGCAATCAGCCTTCACTTGTACCATAGGCAGGAGGGGCCGTTCCATACGCAATCAGCCTTCACTTGTACCATAGGCAGGAGGGGCCGTTCCATACGCAATCAGCCTTCACTTGTACCATAGGCAGGAGGGGCCGTTCCATACGCAATCAGCCTTCACTTGTACCATAGGCAGGAGGGGCCGTTCCATATGCAATCAGCCTTCACTTGTACCATAGGCAGGAGGGGCCGTTCCATACGCAATCAGCCTTCACTTGTACCATAGGCAGGAGGGGCCGTTCCATACGCAATCAGCCTTCACTTGTACCATAGGCAGGAGGGGCCGTTCCATACGCAATCAGCCTTCACTTGTACCATAGGCAGGAGGGGTCGTTCCATACGCAATCAGCCTTCAGAGATCCTAACCCTCTCTGGTTTTGCTGGAGACATGCTTAGGGTTACCTTGGTTGAAACAAACACATCTGAGATCCTTATGACTCTACCATACAACCTTTAAACAGAGAGACTGTTTTCATTTTGATAACAGTAATAAATACAAGATTGAGGGAAAATTGTACAAAACCTAAATTAATAAAAGCAAGGTGCAATGTGTTAAAATACTCATAACAACCAAAAACTTTGTGTGATAACACATCAAGAGTGCTCCTCGACAAGACATAGCACATCAGAGCCAGTTGTTCTGGAATTGTATTTTAAAGATGACTAAACTAAAGACCGTTTTCTGGAAAGGAAGAGAAGCCTTTTTACCTTCCAATTATCATTTAACATCAATATCCAATTAGAGCTTGAAGTTTATTCAGTTTTAATGAATGAAATTTGACACCCAAAAATCATGAAGCCCTTTGAGTAGGACAATTTAATCTGTTTAAGTATTCACCCTGGTCTATTTCTTAGTAGTTAAACTCTTTTTAAGTTAAATTACATTTACTTATTCCACTTATTAAGTTGATTTAGTGAAATTGCATTTAGGTTTTAAAATGCTAAATTGAGGAATTGGGGAATAGTTAAACCACATGATGATGTCTCCATTTTTGGCAGTGGAGCAATTCTGAGTCACCACTTAAAAATAAAAAAAAACTTGCATTACTTTCCCTCAGAAGTTGCAGAACCAGAATCTCACATTTTGTCCTGACAAACAATTTAGTGAAACCCCATAAGAGGGGGGGGGGGGGGGGCTGGTCATGGCACTTCAGTATGTATCTATTGTATAATGAGCAATATCCACAGTCCATCTCAAAATGCATAGAATCACTCAGTCAGGTGATAATGAATGATAATACTTGATGTCATGAAGGAACAAAGTTATCACAGGACACCCGTTAGTCTCCGGCTGCCATCTGTATGCCAGGAACACAGGCCCAGTTATGCAGGTTTATTTCAGGTCCTTTGTCATCATCCTCAAAAGGGTGCTTGACACAACACACAGGTCACTGCACCCCAGCACATGCATCTTGTGCACCCCAAATTACACGACAGCTTGAGGGTGACAGTGACAAGGCTGCGCAGGTGACCTCACGACTGGCCACAATGCATGAAACGCACAACCTTTGAACCACTGAATGGCAAAACTCACAGCTCGCAAGCCCACATCCATGCATTTCTACTTTGCCTCATCCCCTCTGAAAGCCCACCTACTCTTCAGTTGAGTGACTCTAAAAATGTGTATCGCATAAAACAATCACCTACATCAAGTCTAACTATTTTTCCCCTCATGATCCTTTTGAGAGCGTTCATTTAGAATGTTGTCATTTTGATTTTGAATTGCAATTTTGGAAGCATGCTTGCAGTCTATGAAACACCTGATGTGCTCATTTCCACCCCATATGTATTACACTTTTGGTTTTGGGCTTACTATGACAACTAACACTCTGCCAACACTGTGTACAAATTAAGTGATCCAAGGTTCAAGACAATAAAAGGAATAACAATCTGAACTGAAGCTACACTGCGCTACAGATATAAGCCCAGATATAAGAACTGATGTATGGACGGATAGAAACCGGTAGAGACAGAGAGATAGATGTGTTTAATCTGCATTTTTAAAATGACAGAAATTAATAAAAACAAAAAAAAATTATAATGAGGAACATCACCACACATTTGCATGATAAATCCAAGCTTACTTAGAATTAAGGGGAAATACTTCAGATTTGACTTCCCATTCCTTTGGTGATCTGTATAAAACCTTAAGTATATAAACAACTGTTCATCTCTGAGCATGACTGGTGTGAGTGCTGTATGCAGTTCTGATCATGCGTAATGACTATGGCATTGGCACAAAAGAAAACTACAGGATAAAAAGGAGGAAAACATCATTAATCTCATTTTCAAGTCTTTTATTTTACACCAGATCCATGTTTTGTCTCCATTCGGAAATAAATGTGTCATAACAGAAGATGCAATAAATTCAGTTAAAAACCAGTCATCATCGATGCCATAAAAACACACTAACAAATTGTAAAGCTTTAAGCGTTATACTCCTGCCAATTTTAAGAGCATTACAAACGTCCACATATTTGTATGAATAACGTGGCTTGTCACAACAGGTATATGAAACCACTCAATACTTGCAAAGTTTGAATTAGCCTACATGCAGTATAAACACTTCAAACCACTCCAACTAATATCATATGTAAATATGATATGCGCATAAACTGATAATAGACAGATAAAATATATGATTATTATCATAATCATTTATTACCTTTTCCCATCCCCAAAGTCCCCAAATGAACATGTTTTTTTTATTGTTTTTTTATGTGACTTTGAGGAGTGTGGGTATCAATTTCATGATCAGCTCATGAAAAAGCAAAAGGTATTTGGGGAAGTGCACAAACAATTGTACGCATTCCGGGAAACGTTATCACGAGACAGGTGGTTTGCCTCTGGAAGGCTTATATTGAGCTTCTGCCAATTCAGTTATGCCTCCATGTCTAACCTAGCAGCTTGCTATTTCATCATCTTGGAGTTATAATCCAATCAATCAACATTATTATTATTACTTGTTTATTTGACAGGGACAAATGCATAAAACATTGCTTTATATATATATAATACAAAGTAGATGCCATGCATACGGGTTTCTAGCCATGGCTAATTTGCAACCCCTGTCCCTGGCTAGGCTTTTAAAACTAAAACAGGAAGTACAATTTGGAATTAATACAGGCAGTTCAGGAGCATTGAACTTAAAATAACATAACATACCACAAGTTAACTAAGAAACAAACCTAGGCTATGGCTAAGTATACGTTACTTGACAGCTAAAGTTAGTGAACAATATTACATTACATTCATTTAGTAGATGGTCTCGTTCAGAGCAACTTACAATTTAGAAGAAACATTCACCTGATCAATATGAGCAATAGTATCAGACCTGGGTAAAAGCATTCCCAGACCAGCGGGTAGATGCGGCATCATTAAAACACGAGTGCAAGTTGACTTTGCAAACCAAGAACTGAAGTACAGTTTTGAAATGCATACAGACTACACCCTTAACATGTTGATAGCTAGCTAGTTTGCAAGATGGACAGGTATACATAGTGGCACTGCATCCACTATCACTGATTAGGTGCTTTGTAGTTTTGCATGGTTGCCCATCAACACCAAAGTTGTAAAATAGACTAAATCGTTTTTAAAACGTCCTCATGCAATATAGCTGGCCATTTCTTTATTTCATCCTCCCAATACTGAATCCTGTGAGAATGTGGGATAGATTTTCCATGGGATCTGATTTCCAGATGTATGTTTGAACATTCCTGCTAGCTAGCCAGCTAGAGTTAACAAAGGCAAAATCTAGTCAGAAAGTTCATAAACAAAATGGACCTAGTGGTGCCAGTAAAGGTTAAGGGTCATGCATAAGGTGGACAGAATGTCAACAAAAGAACTGTTGAGCAGCTAACACCAGTATTCCTTTGATTTGCCTTCAGAGATTGTGCTCAGGGCTACTGATTTGGATTAATTATGTCATACAAATGTCTGCAAACACTGCTTTAAATTTGCTTTATTTGCCTTAAAGCGGCCAGCTGCCCAGTGCCCTTACTGAAATCAATCCTTACGGTAACCTGTGTTTTAAAAGTTATTAGAGTTGCATGTCTTAAAAGCAATTCTTCGATTAAAGGATCCTTTATAACAGACGAAGAAGAAGACATTTCAACTGAAAAATTCGGGAAATAACCAGCACATAGGCATTTAAATCATTCCGCTTCTTAATGTCCTTGTGCAGCGTCACACTATGCGGCATTGGTTCACATGCAATGAGCAATGCTTTGGGTTATCATCTTGGTTTAACTAGGATGCGAGTGACACTGCATGATTACCCGATTCAGAATTTTAATTAGCAAAACGTCATTTATTTTATTTTTTTCAAACCACCCAGTAATATATGACATCAGCCCGTGAAAGACAAATGTTGACAGCCATGGGAGAGCATAAGAAATAAACACAACTGCATGCATGACGTTTATAGGCTATATACATCTATATCATTTCGTGAACACACCAATCGTTTCACGATAAGCAGGGGAGTCTATACAATCTGTCTAATGATAAATTATATTGCAGTCCACTAACCAGTGTCATGAACAAAGTTGGAAGCGATTTAGCTTAACTGAATACTGCAGTCAGAAAGAGATTTCATCAAAACACTACGTAGCGAGACGTTATAAATTTAATCTATCTGCCGTTCTCCAATGGACGTAACCGAGTTACTTATTTTAACAAAATATGAAGGGATGGTTACGCCGAGGTAGCCTAGCCTACTTGATTAATGTTACAAAACAAAACATTTTTTCCAAACTAGTCTGAGGAAATTACATAGCACTACACTAGCCTACACGACAAAACCAAAAGTTCAGTGTCATAATTTTACCACTGTAACGTGAAGTACACTTACACATGTAACAAGTCACATTTGAAAGATTGGCTGACATGCGAGAGTAGGCTACGAGAAAAAAACCCGCTCTGATGTAGCCTATATTGCTACGCGCAAAACAAGCTCCCGATGCGAAATAAAAACATTTTGCAAGCAGTCTCTTTCTGATAATAAATAATCCTGTGCAATTCCAAAGTACGCCAGTCGGTAGCACGTCTGTCCAATATTAAGAAAAAATAACAGCGTTATATTTCTTTCAGTGTACCGCGATTGGGGGAAAACAAATAAAAAAAGGAAATGATGACCTAAAAATCTATATCAGGACACAGGAGGAACGTGCGACTTCCTATGCTCTGCATAAGCTAACTGACTGCTTAATACAAAAATGGGCAAAGCATACAGGCAGGCTACTGTGCTTATGTCACAGAATAGCAAATTAGTTCTGAGAATTTGGAGGCCGGGCTAAATACACCAGCTACGTATATTAGCCACGTGACCGTCTGTGTTTGGAAGTATCCACCAGAAAGGGAGAATATAAAATCAGGGACAATTATTTTTCTTAAATTCCATTTATAAAATGGAACTTTAAAGCAAGCAAATTTCTTGCATTTATTATCGTCCTCCGTTAATTGTTTAAATGTTTTACAAGTCTCAAAAATGCTTTTTCTTGAAAGCAATTTAAACGACTAACACAAAACTGAGATCCTCCCCTGTCCTTTATAAATGGTACCGCCTGAAGCTCAAATTCCGAGAATTGAGCTCTCCTGATTCTTAGAACTGGGGTTCTTAGAAGTGGTGATGCAAGAAGTTTCTAGGAAAGCCCAACCAGGTGATTTTTTCATTCTTTTATGTCAATTATTTGGCGCGAAGTTGTACTTTTCCTTGCAGGTGGCTTTGTAATAAAACCCATTCTCTGTGTATGTTTTAAAATGTATTCCTAAGAATTTTTGATAGTTTTGTGCGTCACGATGATCTTTCCGAGTGGCCTGGCTCCTGACAGCACTAATCGTAACTGTCTTGCTCTCTTTGGTCTGGTTGCAGAGACTAGTTCTGCGCTGGCTGTAGCTCTGGTAATGTTAGTTCTAAAAAATCGGATTCGATGTTACTGTCAGGTGACGCTAACATACTGTCCAAATGTGCTCATGCTGCCTGTTTGGGTTTCAAACCAACATTTTTTTCCGCTTGTTGGTCCGTTTCAGTTGTCATTCCCACTTTGTTGAATCTGTCTGTATTAATTATAAAATGCAAACATAGTCAACTACAGCCTATGACTCGGCCAAATATGGTCTTTGAATGTTTTCTTCCTTGCGTTGTTCTAGCCGATTGGTGTGGTTAGTCGCCTGGTACTTTTAAAACAGTCTACTGACTACATGGAGCAAGCTAACTATCGAAGGACAACTTTTTAAGAAATATCTTTGTGCCTCCGGGTCTTAGAAATGTATAAAATACGAACTGTGGGTGGGAATACAGCACTGGCCGCCGAGCCCGTCTGATTAGGTTTCAGAAACTAATGTGCGCTGGAGCGCTTACACCCGTGTTTTCCCCCCTCCAGGGTTCGCTGGTAGATTTCCATCTTAGGCTAAACTGTTCGGTTGTTTTTTTTGTGGTGTTCCATTTGAACGAGCTATGAGAGATTGCAGCCAGTAAATGTAATTTATTTTACGGCTGATGACACCAGAAAGACACGAGATTGCTTGTCTATTAAACTTCTACTGTTCAATAGTTTGCTAGGTATGCTATAGCCTATAATAATTTTAAACTCTAGGTTACATTCTGTATGCTATACAATCTAGCCTGGCCTGTCAATATCATTCTCTTTAATGCTTTTAAAGTTGAATATTACTTGTTTTATATTTTTAAATGAAACCGTCCCTGGCAACAAAACCCTCCCGTTTATTTTCGCCTTCCATCCCTGCTATTCGCCTTGGCCTCTTTCCGAATACTTCTCAAACTGTCAAGTGGAAGCTTGGCGACTTTGGCATTGAAGGAAAGGGAAATCTCTCAATCCAGTGTTTGCATGCTGTTGACATATCCTGTCTATTCTTGGAAAGAACAAAATCCTAGGTGCTGTTTTTAAGTTCCATTTATAATTTGAGTAAAATCTTGAAATTTAATTTTGTAGGCTACATTACCATGTTTTTTTGTGCGTTGTAAAATGTGATGCATTTTTACATTTCAAATAATTCAAATGTATTCGTTGTTTATTTTTAGCGCCTGCACAGTACACATTTTTTCTTGAAGGAAATTTGAGAACATGTTTGAAGAAGAAAAAAACTGGTTTCCGGGCTAGCTAGTTACCACAAAACGCGCATTAATGTCTACGTGCACGTGTCAATGTGTTTAGATTTTGTATTCCCTTATAGGCTAATGCGTTGACAAGATCCGAACAAATACAACGAGGACATTTTAGTGGGATTTATTTTTACCATTTTTTTGGGAAATGGCAACGGTCTTAATTTCAAAGTTTGGTCATATTTTGTGTCGGTATTTTACCTGTCGGTATTCTCCATTCGGCTACATGTATTTAGATACTGGCTTTAAATGATTTTCAGCAATAGTCTAACGTGGCTACTGCTTGTATTGCATTGATGCATCTTTTTTAGTTTGTTGTCCCGCATCTATACCCGTGTACTATAAATGAGCAGTGGCTGCGGTTCCAATGGTTCACGTTGTAGCCTACATTTGTTGGTAATCATTTGGGCTATGCATTTGCTTTCTTTGATTACTTTATCCTATTTCATCATCAAATACTCACTCACATTGATACGTCACTTGTGGTAGCTGCGAGTGTTATTTTGTCACATCTGTCGTCACAAGTAATCATTTGTAGGGCTAACATTCTACACTGTACCACGTATCGCTGCCCTTGGAATGCCTTTTAACACATCTGTAAAGCACTTTACTACTATTAGTAAAAATACTAATTGTTAGTCCAACTATATGAAAATGGTTGTCCTGTACGGTTACGCATAGGTATATAAAACTTCAATGCTATAAGACTACACACTAAATCGGCAAGTCTAATTCGCGGATTTTGTTGCCATCTAGTGTTCAATGTAAGTACCTGCACGGTTCTGAAAATGGCTTAGGCTACCCAACTAGAACTTGATTTCTTTCCATACCCGATTCAATCAGGAACAATGAAAAAGTCCGTTAGAAGTGTCGTTTCTTGTATTCATCTTGAATTCATAATAATAAAAAATACACAGGTCTATAGGCTGTGCAAAACAATCGCATAACCGTAGCCTAGCCTACTTCTCAATATTTATTTAATGTTCAGCTTACCTTGACTGAACGCTCGAACACAGTCCCTGTCGCTTACCAAATAATCTAAACCAGTTATTTCAGGCGTTAAAATAATTCCCCACTGACCAAACTAAAGAAATAAGAGAAACTTTCGCGTCTTGGGCTACAGGCAGTCCGCTTAACGGGCCTTTCTAATTTATGAATGTCTGTTTGTCTGATTTCCTGTGCTGGCATGGCCTTAGCAGTGACTGACTCAGTCAGTCTTGCACAACATTTTGAACAGTCCCTCTCAGTAGGCTACGTCACTGCAACGAAGATGTTCCCTTCTTTTTGTTGTCACACTGAGGCAGAATTCTACACTGTTTACATTGAATATTTGGACGAAACCGGTTGATTATGCCCATTTGGGAAACTACATTAGCAAAAATCATAGCGGACTGTGGATTTAGCCTACCATTGCCGCCTCGGTCTAATTTCATAAACTTCTTTTGCAAGCATTCAATTTCCAACTCCGAGTTTGGCCAATAGGCAACGAATTTTCCCGGCGATGTACAGTTAGACTGTAGTGATTGGTTGGGTGAAGTCACGTGGACCTACTTAATCGCAAAGTTATGCTTCTTTGCTCATTGGTACCCTATTGAATGAATTAACTGGGTTCATATTGTAATGAATAAACCACAT
Source organism: Ilyophis sp. 1 JC-2022 (assembly GCA_022702515.1). NCBI lineage: Eukaryota > Metazoa > Chordata > Actinopteri > Anguilliformes > Synaphobranchidae > Ilyophis > Ilyophis sp. 1 JC-2022. Next base: position 134,102,140 of record CM040395.1, read on the forward strand.
GTTAATTTAGCCTTGTCCCAGCTCGAACCCGATTAGCCTATTAACAATGGTTAATTGTTTTTTTACATGCATTCCTTGCATCGATGCCCTTGAGATCCAATTTCCCTTCTGAAGTCGATGTGCAGTCCAGATGCGGCACGTGCAATTCAGCTGCACTTGTGCGCGTATTCCATGCGTCTCCTTCTGCAGCGTACCCACAGAATTTGCTCAATGAGCACTGCTCATACCGGCTCATATCCACAGATATGATGGCCTACTCCCTGATAAATCCACACGCTCGCAACAAGTTTACACCTGGCATTATAAACTGAAACCTCGTGGAATAGCCTACATCTCTCATTGGTGACTTGCACCCTCAAAAGATTGTGATGAGGCCAGTTATTATGGCTATGAAGTAGGCCTAGCATACGCTACAATTGACTCGCTTGCATCCACGTGCACTGTCACTCTTTAATACATATTCCGCATAATATAGCCTAATTGAAAATTAAGAAGCTATTAAAAAGGATTTTGCAAACATGGCTATACGATGGTAGGTAGCCTAGGCTATAAAGCATTGAGGGCTTCTTTCAATGTGCGTACTGGTGTCATGTTGCATGCGCCATAGGCGGGTTTCGAGAACTTCCGACTGAAAATAATATTAAACGCAATTTGTTTTTGAAGAATAATTGGGTAATGTAGGCTAGGTAAGTAGCTGCAACCTATGAATGAACGTTGTGGCGCACGTTCTTTCGGAGTTACTTCAATTGTATTTTCTCGGCTGAGATCCTGAACCCGTCATTGTAAATGTAGCAGTTCGTCAGAGATTAGGCTAGATATGAAATGGCCTATTCGTCGTCGCACACAAAAATTGAGGCAATCGAAAACGTAGCCTACACTAAAAATCTAATGGTATCAAAACACGTGTGAACGATTCCATAAAACTTGGGATATCTGTATGGTAGCCTACATTTAACGTTTGAGATTTGCATTAACGATACTTAGGCCTAGAATGTATTAGTGTCTTAAGGTTCATTCGTAATGAGTCATTTCCGATGAAAATGGCAACCTGTCAGTGCTAACATGCAGTAGCACAATATTGGCCACAGCAAGTTTAGGTAACTGTCTCACTGCACAGGAGCGTTGATTTAGCTAATTTTTTAGTAACTTCCTAACCAGTGTGTAGCTTTGTTGTATGCTGAGACAGAGTAAATTCTGAATGAATCCCATTTAATTTATTTTTTGTTGCACTTTCAGATTTTGACAAAATGGCATGTGCAGCAGATAGCTGCATTCAGTTCATGCGCCATGCAAGTGACGTGCTGTTCAACCTGAACCGGCTGCGCAGCAGAAATATACTGACCGATGTAACCATTCTGGTCAACAGACAACAGTTTCGCGCTCACAAGACTGTCCTTATGGCCTGCAGGTAAGTTGATATGTTACGGACCCAAATGTGTATTTTGTAGGACTACATACTGTAAACAAGTGATTGCCATCAGTAACCACTAGGAAAGTGGATTAGACTGAGTGTAGCCTACTGGTGACGGCAGCAGATTCGGTCAACTGGCTTGTGACCAAGCTGGTCTGTAAGGTGCTAAATCTGATTTGACATTTTGTAAATGAATAACATTACTAAAAATACTGTCAAGATGATAACACCATCACTTATCTCTGTAAATGTAGCAGAATATGCTGAAAACATCTCTCTCCCTTATTTCAAAGTGGGCTGTTCTACACCATCTTTACGGATTCTCTCAAATGTAACCTGAATGCCATCAGCCTGGACCCTAAGGTGGACCCTGAAGGCTTCGCCATTCTGCTGGAGTTCATGTACACCTCATGTCTCACATTGAAGGAGAGTCTGATCATGGCCACCATGAACACTGCCATCTACCTGCAGATGGACCACGTGGTGGACACCTGCCAGAGGTTCATCAAATCCAGGTGAGGATCATATGTATGCAATGTACCTTAAAGAAATAGTTCTAGTGCAGTTTCTAGATGCAAGATGAAAAGTTATCTGCATGTTTTTGTGGTGGCTAGTTTAGGCCTGGGAAATCAGGTGTGGACTCTTCAGCCAATCACTGCCTTAAACTAAGCTCTTAAGTGTTGAAATGCACACAAGATCAACGTATACTGCAGCACTCCAGGGCCCGCATGTATAAACAGTGCTGAGCAGAAAAATGGCCTCAGAAAGCTGCGTAAGGGAGTTTCCACGCAGTAATTCAGATGTATAAAAGAACACGTGCTGTGAGAATCTGCGTACCTCTGCACATGCTGGACACCATGCGTACGCAGTGTTTTGAGTTGGTGTGATAGTGACACCGTGACCGAAAGGCAGAGGGAGAAAATGCAAAACTTTGCGTAAGCAGATTTCCAACTTTCTCCCTGGGCATTTTTTTAACGCAATTCTCTTACTCAGAGCTTTATACACATTTGAGGGAGTTGGGAGGGGGGAGGGAAGAAAGTCAAAAGAAATCCCAGGAATACAATCAATAGAAAATAGGGTTGTTGTTTTTTTTTTTAATGAAACTTTTCATGAATACATCAGTTCACTGAATGTTTCCAGAGGTCGCTGGTAATGGGTCAGTTTGCATGCTTCAACTACTGAGCTGCTGCGTTTCACCAATAAGGCTAAAATCTTAATTTTGCTCTCTCCAAAGGGACTCGTCAGTGAAGCTACCCAGAGAGGATTTTTTGGGTAGCCCTTTGCTATTCTCTCAGGACATCCACACCTACATGGCTCACGAGGTTGTGGAGAGCCCACCCAGACATGCCGTTCCTTTCAGCGATAGCAGGGCGTATTGTCCCAGCATGTTCAGTGCAGTTAATGCTTCCAGCAACTCGTACCACCTCTACAGCCACCTTCCAGTTCAGGGGTCCCCTTTTCCACTCGGAAAGCTGGCAGATCCCAAAAGTTCCCTAGCAGACCTGCCTAAAGGGGGAGCGGTCCACCAGAAGCACTGCGGGCCACCTGACGGCACCACGGTGGTGCGGGCAGAGTACGCCAGGCCTGGGGCTGGCAAAACGTCCGGTGTCTGCCACATGACATCCTTCTCATCCAGAGAGATGGCCAGGGAGGAGGCCCAGGGGGGCGTCCATCAGCCCATGGGCCTGAGCGCCAGGAAGAACGGTCTCTCAGGCGTGGCCCAGGAACACAGGGAGATGGGCAGAGAGCCCACCGCCAGGGAGGAGGAAGATGTGGCCCACCACCAGCACTACTCCCTGAATGGGCGCAAGGGTGTCCTAAGCAGCCCGCAGAGCCCCCTCAAGTCTGACTGCCAGCCCAATTCTCCCACTGAGTCCAGCAGCAGCAAAAACGCCTTGGCCCAGGCTCCGCCCCGCTCCCCGTCCCACACCCCGCCCCGTTCCCCTCCCGCTCAGGGCTCACAGGACCCCAAGGCCCGGAACTGGAAGAAGTACAAGTTCATCGTTCTCAACTCTGCCAACCAGACCCCCAAAGAGAACGAAGGCAGCCCCCAGGAGGCGGAGACTCACTCCCCACCGCGCATCGGCTCTCCGGCCTACCTCCAGTCCGGTGACTCGGAGCACGTGGACCTGCAGACGGCAACCAAGATCAACAGGCCCGGCGAGGAGCTGCTGATGCCGCAGGCCAGCCGTCTCAACAACATCATCAGCAGGTGAGCTCCAGCACATGTGTGAAGGACACCACTGGTGCCACTTTGTATTGAGTTTCAGGATTTACACCATGCATTGGTTTAACATCACAATCATCTCAAAGATCTCCAAATAGTATAACGTATCAAGAGGTAAATGCCAGCTTTTAAAGGAAGAAGTCTGTTCTCAACCAGAAAGCTAGGAACCGCCTTTTCATTTTTGCTTTTCGGTCCCTTCTCTGTGCAATTGCGGGTTCAAAAATGCACCACCGATTTGTGGTGCGATCTGCCCTTGTGGTTCGGTGGTGGACTTCTTCACTCCTCCCATTTGTTTTTGCAGGTTGTGCGTTCCCAAGTCAAAACGTGTTTAGTTTTGTCCTCACTCAAGTGTGACATAGGGTTGCAAAGTAAAAAAAATCTTTTACTCTGCAACCAAGGTGTGCGCTGATGATTTGGTGGAGTGCATTGTGGCAACGCGTGTGGGTGACCCGATCGCTTTTTTTATTTTTAGGGCCCTGGAAGGATCTCAGAGACATAGCGACAGTCACGCCCTGTACATGAGCCAGGAGAAGTGCTCCTCCTGTGGGTCTCGGTCTCCACAACACTCTGAAGTGTGCCCCAACACTCCAGGATCGCAGTTTGGAGAAGAGCTATCAGAACTGCACTCTGAGTATTCCGACTCCAGCTGTGGTAAGGGCATCTTCCTTCTGGTCCCATTTTAAAGCGGCGGAAATAGGACCGCTGTATTGGTTGATTGGACTCCACCTTTATTCCTTTGTCCCAAATTGAATGAACTTTTTTAATTCATACTTTTTTTTTTGTGTGTGTGTGTTGCAGAAAATGGTACATTCTTTTGCAACGAATGTGACTCAAAGTTTGTGGAGGAAGACTCCCTAAAACGGCATGTGCTTCAAGTACACAGCGACAAGCCATACAAGTGTGACCGCTGCCAGGCCTCCTTCCGCTACAAGGGCAATCTCGCCAGCCACAGAACTGTCCACACAGGTAAAGAGCGGGCCGCACAAATGGTGAAAATGACAGATGTCCTCTGGAGTCCCAAGCCAATTATTATTATTATTTTTTAAATGTCTGCCACAGGAGAGAAACCATATCGCTGCAACATCTGTGGTGCTCAGTTCAATAGACCAGCTAACCTCAAGACCCACACCCGCATCCACTCAGGAGAAAAGCCATACAAGTGTGAGACGTGCGGTGCCCGCTTTGTACAGGTGAGTGGGGCTACACCTAAATCAATAAGACTGTTCCAGGCTTTTTTGTTGTTGCGTAATGGGGAGAAAATCCTTGACTGTTACTGACCCTTGTAAACATAAGGAATTGTGAGTTTTTGTCTTCTGTTCCTAAAGCCTACTATTCCCTGCAGGTTGCTCACCTCCGGGCCCACGTGCTGATCCACACAGGAGAGAAGCCGTACCCCTGCGAGATTTGTGGGACGCGCTTCCGCCATCTGCAGACACTCAAGAGCCATCTACGCATACACACCGGAGAAAAGCCCTATCATGTAAGCACACCCTCACCAGTTTCCTGGGCCCAATACCTGACTGCTTTAAATGGATGGCTTAACCCGTCAGGGTTGCCCTTCTCTGTCTTTCTTGCTCAGAAATGGTCCTCATTGATTAAGAGACCAGCACTATCGGTAACCACTATGCTGCTGAACGTAATGTAATAAAAGTAAATGCTTAATTTTAATCAAAGCTAATTTTACTTTCTTCCTTTTCTAGTGTGAGAAATGCAACTTGCACTTTCGCCACAAGAGTCAGCTAAGATTGCACCTTCGGCAGAAGCACGGAGCCATCACCAACACAAAGGTTCAGTACCGCATGTCCACTACAGACCTGCCAAGCGACATCACCAAGGCCTGTTGAGCAAGATCCAGAGTGTGAAGTCAGCCTAGCCATGGAAGGCCCTCACTTTGTACAATTGTCCAAAATTGTAGTGCCACACTGTTGGAGAAAAAAATAAACTTGGGCAGGGAATGCCAACTTAAACGGGTTTCCTCTACATGTGAACGTAGAACCAGATGTGGTTATGATTAAGTCACTTTACTGTCTGCGTAGTTAAACATATACACAGAAGTGGGCATGGACATAAGCTTTCTGACATGTGTATATAAAGCTTTATTTTGGTGAACAAAAATGTTCTGCTGACATTGGAATCCAGTTTTGAGGATACAGCATTTTACATCAAATACTTTTTTTAAAAAGTATAATAAATTTTGAAGGTTGGTACATTTTTTTTTTTTTTTTTTTTAGGATACTAGTACAAAATTCTGAAAACCCATAAATTGTAAACCTATTCCCCCACGTGAAAATAAATTCAGAAACATTTGAGATTATGTATTTTGACCCCATAATTACCAGTGCTGCTTATTTGAACAAAGGTGATTTTGTTAAATAAAAAATTTAATAAACAAAATAATAATGGAAGCATGAGGGTGACTACAGTTAGCAATCCTAATAAAAGTATGAAATGGGCCATTGTAAGTGTTCTATGATGTAATACATGTACAATTGCATCGAATCAGGTTGCACTCTGCTGGCGGGGTAGCTCTGGAAATGTATTTTAAAGGTACTGCTAATGCATAACCAAGAAAATATTTTGTCTAAAAGTACTTTCAAATGTATTTGTACAGATTCTTTTTTTTTGGCAAGTAAAGGTTTACAGGTGTCATTGTGTTAGAAGCTACAGTAGGGTGTAATATTGTCCTGGCTTTGTATATACACTGTGTCCTCCAGGTGCCTTTTCGAGAGGTGACTGCATTCTTTTCTATTAAGCTCCGTTTTAAAGGTACGACTGAAGGACAGTACTTGTTCCTTTTAATATCATGCTTTTTCTCTACCTGCAAGAGCCCTGCAAATACAACATTGCCTGAGTTGTAAATCTTCAGGAATTGTTTTGGGATTGGATTTTTTTATTTTTTTAAACTGCATAAAATGTATTGTAAAATATTGATGTATGAATGTAAAATAAAAAGTACTGAATTTCTATGTATTACCTGGGTGGTATCTTTGTCTTTTGTGGGACACTGGAAACTAGAATAGTAAGTACAATGGGTATTTTGGTTCAAATCATACATTGCATGGTACATTAGTCCAGTTATAGATAATTTTATTTCTATTAGAAGATGCCCTCCTGACAATGTGTATGAGGACATCAGATTATTGGAAAGAATTACAACATTAAAATAGATTTTTTTTTATCAGATCCTGTTATCCAGGGCAACTTGAATATGATCCATTTATACAGCTGGATATTTCCTGAAGCAAATTCAGGTTAATTGCCTTACTCAAGGGTACATCAGTCAGGCTCTCTGATATTCTAGTTCAACTCCATATCAGCAATCCCCTCCAGCCTACAAGAATTGCACCTCCAAGTACAACAAATAAATTATCCAAAGGCCAGGAAGACAGAGGTCACAGTACAAGACCGAGGTTCCAAGTGTATTGTGGGTCCTGAAGTCTGTAGGTCATATTTCAAGTTTCAGTAATTACCAAAGCTCTGGGTAACTGAACTCCAGTCCCTTGAAACAAAGACACAAGACATACAGCCTATATTAAGTTATGACCTGCTAGATCAAAGGATATGAAGGACTACAGCAAAATAGTGAGTAAATCTTGCCAACCCTGATGTAGCTCACTTGCAGACAAATTTTACATGTTCATAAATGGAGACCCGGTCCAACATACTGAGACCCATGCAGCCAGAAGCTACACCATTGAAAACTACTGGTGACAACCTTGGTGACATGCAACCTATTAACTATTCATCTTATGTGTTTGTTTTCAACGGTAGGCCTACTCTTCATTTGTATTCATTAACATCTCCGCTGAATTCTATTTAAAAGTACAATCAGATGGTTAATTCATCAGCAAATTATATTTCAGTACAGTATAAGCAGTAGATGAGTATCACACTGATCAATAAGCTTTATTATAAATATGGATAATGCGCATGTTTAAAAACATAAAACAAGTTCTCCTTATCTGGAGGTGCAGCAGTATTTTACACTTATATTTACATTCAAGTTTAATATTTCTTCCTCTGGCTTTTTTTCAGATCTCTGTGATATCAACACTTAACCCTACAACCACAACACTCAGTGGGTTCACCCTGCTATCCGCTTGCTCTTGGCCTTTGACTATCTCAAACGCGGTGAAGTCATACAAAAGTGTATCATTCAGGTCTTCTGGCCCAAGCCTCCAGTGCCTTTCTTTCTTGGTTGATATCTAAAGAGACATTTTCCACAAATGATTTCCGAGACTCTGGGAAGTTTTCCTGGTACACATAAATTGATATACTACCAAATATTGTGCATGTTTATACAGACAAGCATCTGACTCAGCTTTCATAGCCACAAATATCCTTTGTAATTATATTTCATATTTAACTGCATGCATTTTGTGTTTCGCTGTATTGCTACAATATGATGATGTTAAGAGGAAATGCAATGGTCACTGGTATGTTAAATAAAGAAATTTCCTACCTCTTCATCAGAAACCTCCTCCAAAGAGGAACTCAGAGCAGAGAACAGGTTGAAATCACTGTTGTCCATCTTGAACAAGCAAATAAAGAATAAAATAACTCGATAGGTAGCGTCTTACAATGAGCGTGTCTACGATTATGATATTTCTGTGCTTTCTTGGTTCGCTGTTGCATGTAATTTAAAGCCCAATAAATAGGATGTGAGACACCTAGCTCAATTTGCCTGCACAAGAATACAGGATACACACATCTTAGCAGCATACACGTGTGCACGGAATCACCTGTTTAAGGGGAAGCGTCACTGAACACTTGCCAAATCATACATTTGTTAACTAGATAAGTCACCCTACAATGCAAGTGGTATTTAAGTACTTGCCTCATTTCCAGAGATTACACATTTCACTGGCTTCTCTCCTGCATGCATATGCATTTCGGGTATTTTAGCACAGATGTTATCCTGTGGACACAACAGACAGTAAGCTAAATATAAGCCTCGTTCACAAGACTAAAATTCTAAATTGGGAGGGGGAAAAATAGCAGGTATTATCTGGCCCACAACAGCGCTAATAAAGGCTCGAGAAGAGAATGCTTTGAGTACTACTTTACATAATTGCTTCATATTTTAATTAGACAATTAAAGTAGTGTGAGCAAGTTTCAAGGCCTTACATTTTCCCTGTGTTTGGAAAAGGAAACGGTCGAGTTCACGGAAATCACTCATTTACGGCGTACAAGCATATAGCGATAGTGATAACCTATTAACTAAGCAGTGTAGTAACAATAAACTGTTATGTTGGGTTACTGAACCAACTGATAAGCCAACGAGGAAACGCTGTGCCTGCATTTTGAGAGCTGCCAACGAAGAATATAGGCGATGTTGTGACCTTTTATTAGTAGCCTACAAAAAAGTAAACAATGAATGCAGGCCTACTTTCGGCTACTGGGTAAAAAAATATTGCATTTAACAAAATCAAACTGACTACAGAGTTGCAAGTTTTCTGGCAGCCTGATAAAAAAATTAAATAAAAACCTGACGGCTACACTTGGAGCTTCCGAACAAAAACGACCATTAGGCTACTGTGCTTACACTTACCATTATTATTAGACTTCAAAGTCTGTGTGCAGAAGCCACGGATAGGGCTACTGCAAATGTGTTTCTTTCTCCTCGAAACTATGTTACTTCAATCAAAATGCCGATGATACCGCTGACCTTCAAACATATCAGTGTGCGAAACTTTTTCGAGTGAACCACACTTCCAGAAAGCTTGAAACAGCTACAGGAACTGCTCTGGTTCATTTATTCAGCGCCATTTTTTCCGCCAAACCAACCGAATGAACTTGATCATTTTGTGTGATGGTTCAGTTAGTGTTTCGCGACGATGTGTGATACGGCCACATGAAGGTGAAGGTCACATATTCATGTAATTGTAGCGTGTCGGCACTGTTTCATTTAACGGGAATAGCCTTGTGAACCACGATCATCGACCAGTTTTAAGTTTAAAGTTAACAATACAAGCAATAGGCCTAACCATACGAATGAGAATTATATGAAGTCATAAATCTCATTGGATATAGCCTACTATCGTAGGCTACCTTATTGATTTGGTGAAATATGACATTCAAATGACATATATGTGATGCCCCTGAAGCATTTCAATAAAGCGCTTCGTGTTTAAGGGGGTATAGATTACATATCTATCTATGCGGAAGTGTAGTATAAGGGTTAAGGAACTGGCCTTACCGAAAGGTTTCAGGATCGATTCCCAGGTAGGACACTGCCGTTGTACCCTTGAGCAAGGTACTTAACCTGAATCGCTTCAGTCGCCTATATATCCAGCTGTATAAATGGATAATATGTCAAAAATGCTAAAAAGTTGTGTAAGTCGCTCTGGATAAGAGCGTCTGCTAAATGCCTGTAATGTAATTGTTTGGGTTCTATTTTTGTATTAACGCAATGATTATCAAATTAAAATGTCATCTTAATTTTATTTTTTTGCAGTGGCAGAAAATTGAAGTTTTGGACACAGCCATAATTCTCCTTTTAGCTTCGTGAGTCTAGGCAGTTTTACAGTATATGACACCGCTGTTCTGAACTGTAATATATATAGTAATAAAATATTTTATTTGGAGAATGAGAAAATGTCTAAATTGATTAAGATGCTATTAGATTAAATTCCCTGTGTCATCGCAGGTAACCCCATGTACCTTATCATTTTTGGCTGTTCGAGTCCAATTATTTGTCAGACGCCATCTTAATTTTCTTCCATTTGTAAAGTGAGTGCTGAGGTGTTTTTCAGAATGTGGTTGAAGGCTTCAATCAGGGATTCTTTCGTAGCCTACCCTTTTGTGACCTTCTGACTCGCTCTCTTCGTTAGCCACTTCTGTAGTAACAATGTTCTACCACTAGAGAAGAGCAAAGTATCCTTAGCCAAATGAACACCTGTTCAATTCTTGTTGCAATATTACACTACAACAAATAATTTAGCAGACCCTGTCATGCAGTTGAAGAATTACTAAATACTGGGTGCAATTAAAATTTGAGCATATAATGTATGTGGTTTGTGATTGTTTATCATGCATTGTCTCTGTCTCTGTGCGTTGTCCTGTAGGGCTGCCGGCCACTGCTGGCACGGCCAACATTTGATAACAGACCCTGGGGCCCAGCACTATAAGAGTCCTTAACAGGATGGCATTATTCTAACATTGATTCTTTTTCTCCCTTTTATTCTAATTTCTTTAACCATGGAAGTCTGCAGTTGTGATTAAAGTTGACATTCCATGTATTCAGACTGAACATATACATTGACACAAATGTACACACACACACACATGCACGCACACTCGTGCGCACACAGATCTCTTTTCCTTTCTTAGTCTTTTTTAAAAATGCAATCTTTCTTTTCCAGCCGGTCCTTTTGCAACACCAGGCAAATCCTTTCTCTTCGTCATTAATGTGTAATCGTCTCAGAAGTTTACTATACAATCATGAGCGTGGAATCTATCTTTTTAAATGCAAGTTAAATATAATGATTTAATGAAAACGACTTCAAATGGGGAAAAGAAACAAGATATCATAACAGCCCATTCCTGCACTATAGATGCTTCTACTAAGATGCTTCTCCTTCTCCTTCTCTGAATCAGACCAATCAAAACATGCAGGGCAGAGGCTCGCTAGAATTTGAGTCTGTCTGCTAGATGATTCCTCAACAGAATGAAACCATGAAATAACTAAAAAAAATTCTCATTCGACCTACAATTATAAAAGGAAACATTATTTAATTCGGAATTGGCTTATTTACAGAGTTCAGCAAATTCATCATTACTTTGTAAATGCCGCCATCTACTGGTGTGTTGCTAGCATTAGTATTTTATAGTCTACGTTCAATATTGTATTGCATTTTGGAATCAAGAGTCTTGCTGGCGCTTGTTGCATTCACACCTACAAACATTTCACACAGCAGGATAACTGAGTTAGCTGGATAACTACACTGAGTAAAACCCGGAACCCTCCCAAATCTGTAACATGGACTGAAGTGTAGCCCATGGTTCCTGGTCATATTTTATCACATCCAGTTGGCTATCTCTAATATTGTTTGTATGGGTGCACAGCGGGCTTGATAGTACTTTGTTTGGACAGGATGATCAAGCTCGAGTGGTAAATTCTTACTGTCAACACTTTTTATGATTGTCTCCATGCAGCAGTTAGGCCTAGTGCAGCCATGTCAATACACTTTTGTTGAATAAGTGCTTCGACAGGCTTTGGAAAAACTAATTTATTTCCCACAATTGCAGCCAGCTTTGATAAATTAGGTCAGTCCAATATGTGAATATTTTCTGCCTAGTGTTTGCCTGCTTCCAACTGCCCATTGTTTATTTTATCGTAAACAGTGAAACAAGATGAACAACGAGCACTGAAATACTAACAAAAGTGAAGTATAATTAAAACTTAATTTGCCTATATTTGTATTGTAGAACACCCGTTTCAACACTAGGGGTGCGTCCCAATACTCAAAAAATGCATCCTCCTTTCCTCCACTACCGCCTTGCGCGAATCGCAATGTCACGCACATTGTATACTGTACATGCAACTACTTGTACTTGAAACGTACAGGTTGTTTTGCATACTTCCGGGTAGGAGATGAGTGGTAGTAGGGGAGGTGAGTGGAGAACAGGAGGAGAGGAGTGAAGGATATTGGGACGCACACTTGATGCCCCTGGTATGCCACGTCAAACTGGGCATTGAACAGTTGGTTGCAAATGCAAGTGTTCCAAGTTGGAAATCGCACTGCATTGAATGTCTAAACCCAAATGCTCCCCAAAGTGTGTTTTTCTTCGGGTATTTCATGACATAACCGCGCTATGTAATTTTATACCGAGTAATACATGTACTCATATGTGACCGCTACCGTTATAGGCCTATAACTACAATTTAATTTTTAATGTAGTTACACAACAAATACAATTGGATAATGCAATCATCACACACATAATGTTGAATATCCCATATAGTTCTGAAATGGCGTAACACGGTGGTTACGTGTGTACATATTTGGCATCTTCCAGAGTAGATACAAAATCTGCCTAACATAAGCATTACTGTCATGCTGTGATTAAATATAGCAGCATGCTCACGACTCCTTCTCCCCAGACTGTAGTTTGATCTCATTGTTGTTAGCAGCTTGCTCAATGCCTGCAGTTAGGCTAACACCAGTAACACAATTTGAGCTCCCAACAGGTCAACACAACTAATAAGCAAAGGGAAAACTACCACGAGTCTGAACTTACAGAGCAAGCCTGGGCTCAGTTCATCTGTGAATTAGGGGGGCTACATCCTGTAAAAGTGCTGTTAGTACATGGACGGGCCCCACAGGTGCTGTGTTAGTACATGGACGGGCCCCACAGGTGCAGTGTTAGTACATGGACGGGCCCCACAGGTGCAGTGTTAGTACATGGACGGGCCCCACAGGTGCAGTGTTAGTACATGGACGGGCCCCACAGGTGCTGTGTTAGTACATGGACGGGCCCCACAGGTGCAGTGTTAGTACATGGACGGGCCCCACAGGTGCTGTGTTAGTACATGGACGGGCCCCATAGGTGCTGTTTTAGTACATGGATGGGCCCCACAGGTGCTGTGTTAGTACATGGACGGGCCCCACAGGTGCTGTGTTAGTACATGGACGGGCCCCACAGGTGCTGTGTTAGTACATGGACGGGCCCCATAGGTGTGTTTTAGTACATGGATGGGCCCCATAGGTGCTGTGTTAGTACATGGATGGGCTCCATAGGTGCTGTGTTAGTACATGGATGGGCCCCACAGGTGCTGTTTTAGTACATGGATGGGCCCCACAGCCCTATGTTTCAGTTGGGCATTTAGCGCATGCTCTCATCCAGATCGACTTCAACGGATCAAATGTCTTTACATGCAGTCCATTTATATAGCTGGATATTTACTGAAGTAATTCAAGCAGCTCGTTCAAGGCTACAACAGCGGCGCTACCTTTGAGCTACAAGCCCAGTTCCCTCAACATTATACAAAGTTTGATGTGGGCACAGGCATAATAAAAAAGTTAGTTCACACTGTGACATACACACTGACTGGTGTCAAAGCAGAAGCCATATAAGCAAATGGGGCCGCTTACTTTCAGTTTTAGCACCAATGAGTGAATGAAGCGGCCGCACACACAACATCATCACCCCACAGTGCAGGGGGGGGGGGGGGGTTTAAAAAAAAAAAAAGAGGTAGGAGGGAATAATGTATTTTTACATTTCATTTTATTTTCCTTTTAATCCTTTTCCTCACAAAAAATAAAAACAAATTCAAGTGTTTAAGTAACTGGTCCTTTTTCCGGCAAATTTCCATGATTTTACATGACATGTTAACATAAAAAAAACCTTCAAACTACATTTGTGCACTTGTACTGACCTGCACCAGAGACCCTGCAGTTAGAAAAACGGTGAGTGATAAACAATGTGCAATCAGGGGGGTGAGGGGTTGGTGGTGCGTCTCAGTATAAAACCAAAGCCACAGTTACACCGAGAACAACAATGGCACAGTGCATTTTCATTAAAAAAATATGAATCTGGTCACATCATGACAACTATGAAATTGACCATGAACTATAACAGCCATCACTGGGATCAAGTATGGAGCATACAATGCCTATATACTTTTCAATGATAAATGCAAATACAGAGCTATTTTACATAAAATGTTTCACTGGTCTGTGGTATTTTTAAAAAAAAACAATATGGCAGAGAGATAGCGTACTTGGAGGGAAGTTCCTCATGTGACTGCCAGCAAATGACAGCTCGCTATGATTCGGCTTTATAGTAACCCTTGTAGTTCTCAGAGATATCCTAGCCTTGAATGAAATGCCGCAGGGGACGGAATAGCAATTTTAACTAAAGAGGGTTGAAAGCAGGTTAAAAGTGGCTCCTGATCCCAAGACTGGCCCCAGTGCGGGGGCATCTTCTCCCACAGAATCTCTCCCCGGGACCCTCTCCTCCTCCACCCTGACCACCACTCACCAGGAGGTGTTCAAACTTCTCTCTGTGTGGAACATCATTAAGACCTGTGGTCGACTCGCAGCTCCTTAGAGCTGCTATGCACAAATGCAAGACATGTCATGTGCAATCACGCTTACACGTGCACGCACACACACACACTACACACATAACCACACACACTCCTCAGAACCCTATACTGTTTTCCATCCTCAGCTGCAGCTACTGAAGCCACATAGTTCACAAACAAAACAAATAATCTTTTTTCAATATCTACCCCCTACTGCCATTTAAACTGAGTATCCTACAAGAGAGATAGTCTAAAAGTAAGAGCTCCTACGTAACTACATAAGCATCCAGGAAACCATTTCCCACAAGCTAGCCATGCCCTCTTGTTCCAGCACATATGTTCCTAAACAAAGAACAGTGTACATTATGGGGCAGGATCCACCACACTGCCAATCCCCAAAGGCTCCACTCCGACCCAACATAGCCTGTGTTTTAACAAAACAAAAATGCAAGCATATATATATATATGTGTGTACACACACACATACTAAATATTGCATAATTGTGACTTGACCTCTGTTAAAACACCACAGTGTAAAAACCCAGTCTAAGGGGTCCTGTCATTGGCTGCTTGCATGACCAGTTGGGGTGGTGGGGGTGGTATTGTGGGGGCTCTACCCTTCTTTGTCCAGGATGCCCTTTACATCAGCAAACACCTGGGGAATAAGAGACATTGCATGAGTGAGAGCACATGAGACCAGAGGTGTAAAATCCAGGGGTCAGAAAGTAAACGCACTGCCATGCATTTCTTCTGCCCGTTAACTCAGCCAGCTGAATTCACTAATTAGCTCTACCACCTGTCTGAAGAACTGTGCTAATTAGCAAATCTGGGTGATTGTAACAAAATACTGGGGAGAACTTTTACTTTCTGAACCTGGATTTTACACGTCTGCAGGAGACAGTGTGGATACCCACAACTGCCAGCTGGGGTCACAATGCCTCCCGCCCACAGAAATACACACAAGCTACGTGCGTGCTTGTGTTTAGATTGTATTTGTGTGTGTGTGTGTGTGTGTGTGTGTATATGTATTCATATACAGTCAAGCCCGAAAGTCTGCCCACCCCTTTCACCTTCTCCACGTTTTATTACATTACAGACATATTCTACAATAGATTGAGTTAATTTTTTGTCTCAAAATTCAACACAAAATAGCCCATAATGACAAAGTGAAAACATGTTTTTAGAAATTTTTGCAAATGTATTAAAAATCGAAAACTGAAATCTCTCATTTACATAAGTATTCATACCCATTGCTTTAACATATTTTTAAAGTATCATATTTAATATTTGGTCGCATATCCTTTGCATGCTGTTACTTCCTGAAGTCTGTGACCAATCAACATCAAAAGACTCTCGATATCTTATTTTCAGGTACTGTTACAAGCAATACTATAACCTCTCTGCATTTGAACTGATCTCTATGAGAATTGGGCGGTGAGACTAGATTCAGCTGTAAATTACGCTGGTACAGTATGGAACACATGACTGGCGAAATGGCTGTACGTCATCAAGGGTCAAAGGTATCAAACGAGCCCCAAACCATCACTCTGTGGCCAGATATGGAGTAGATGTGGATGGATCCCTTTAAGGGTTGTTTCTGACTTTTTTCCCCAATAGAGTTCTATAGGAAAATGAGTCAGGAGAAATAACCCTTGCAGTGATCCATCCACATCTACTCCATATCTGGCAACAGAGTGATGGTTTGGGGCTCGTTCGATAGCGCAGACCCTTGATGACTTACAGCCATTTAGCCAGCCATGTGTTCCATACTGTACCAGTGAAATTTACAGCTGAATCTAGTCTCACCCACCAATTCCCGTAGAGATCCATTCAAATGCAGAGAGCTTATTGTATCACTTGTAACAGTACCTGGAAATAAGATTTTGATGGGTCACAGACTTCAGGAAGTAACAGCATGCAAAGGATATGCGACCAAATATTAAATGTGATACTTTAAAAATATGTTAAAGCAAAGAGTATGAATACTTATGTAAATGAAAGATTTCAGTTTTTGATTTTTAATACATTTGCAAAAATTTCTAAAAACATGTTTTCACGTTTCATTATGGGCTATTTTGTGTAGAATTTCGAGACAAAAAATGAACTCAATCTATTGTAGAATATGTCTGTAATGTAATAAAACGTGGAGAAGGTGGAAGGGGTGGGCAGACTTTCCGGCTTGACTGTATATGTGAAGTACGTGAGTGTATATACATGTGTGTTTCTGTGCGTATGCGCCCATGTTTGCACAGGAGTGTCCGGTCGGTCATGTCAGCGCTCACCACGTCCACGTCACGGGAGGCGTCCACGGTCCGCACCTTCCCCTGCTTCTCGTACAGCTCGATGATGGGCCGCGTGGACTGCAGGTACGTTTGGATCCTGCGGCGACACAGGGTCACGTTCATGGTCACCTCACACAGACACCCCGTTCGCCAGGGCTAAAGGTTGCTGTGTGTGACGGACTCCGGACCGCAGGTTGAGAGAGCGTAGGAGGGCTTACCGTTTCTCCAGACTCTCCCTGTTGTCATCTGTACGCCCGCTGTTCAACCCCCTCTCCAGACACCTATCAATGCACACCTGCAAGAGAAGAGCACACCTGCTGCTTAGCACACAACAGTCACCCTGACCAGCTCTATTTCAGTGTTAAAAAAAGCCTTCTTAAATGCTTGCGTTTGATTGTATGGTTTAAATCAAATATCTTCTACCACTTTTTGCCTGAACTGAATACACATCGGGGAACACCACGAGAATTCCCCAAGAGGATGATGGGAGGTGAAGTTCTGAGCACCCCAAGCACAAGTTTCCCCTTCTCCCTCTCATTCTCTCACAACCACTCCCCACAGCCTTCAATCACCTGGTTGCTGCAATCGAAGAAGAGGATGAATTTGACGTCTGCTTTGCTGTCCATTACGGTGGTCCAACCCTGCAGGTTGTCTTGGTTACGGGGAAAGCCGTCAATCAGAAAGCGGAACTTCTCCTTGTCCTGCTTCATGGTCTCCTCCATGGCCTGGAGGCAGGACAAAAGACGAGAGGAAGTCACTCACTCACTGGAGCAGCTTGACACACTCGCCCAACCATGTACACATCAATGATGTGCCTTTGCAAGCTATTACCTCTGGAGAATTTTGCAGTCTGCGGCCCTCAGAAGTGACAAACATAACATAACAAATTATGATATAATGACTAAAAAGTGTAGACGCATCATCGTATCACACTTGTGTGAGAGTATTGAAGGTGCTAAATATCGACTTCCGCTGCCTTAAGTTTCCTTGCCTTGTCGGCCCACGAGGGGTATACATACAAAGATGCCTGGACACGCCCTCCCCTCCATACCTTTCTCAGTAGGTTGATGGTGATCTCCACTGGAACTATTTTGCCCTCCTTGATGTAGCTGGCAATGAGCTGTCCGAACTCTGACCCTTCCCGACCCCGTTCTGCTCGCAGCAGGTCCCCTGCCGACAAGTGTGTGTAGCTGTAGTTCTGTGAGAGTGAGAGTGAGAGTGAGAGTGAGAGAGAGAGAGAGAGAGAGAGAGAGAGAGAGAGAGAGAGAGAGAGAGAGATCCACTAAATAAATTGCATCAGGAGAGGACATTAAGAATGGCATCTGTGATTATATGTGACAGAACGGTGTGGGAGGCTCTATTACGGTGCGGGCCAGGCCATCGGCCCACAGCTTAAACTCATCCAAGAAACACAATGTCTGCTTTAACATGCAAGTTAATACATGCGAGCAGAGGCCATATACACTACATGGCCAAAAGTACATGGAAAGTATATCTCATTCCAAAATCATGGGCATTAATATGGAGTCGGTCCCCTTTTGCTGTTATAACAGCCTCCAGTCTTCTGGGAAGGCTTTCCTCTAGATGTTGGAACATTTGCTGTGGGGATTTGCTTCCATTCAGTCAGAAGAGCATTAGTGAGGTCGGGCACTGATGTGGGGCTATAAGGCCTGGCTCGCAGTCGGCTTTCCAATTGATTCCAAAGGTGCTCAATGGGGTTCAGGTCAGGGCTCTATGAAGGCCAGTCAAGTTCTTCCACACCAATCTCAACAAGCTATATCTGTATGGACCTCACTTTGTGCACAGGGGCATCGTCATTCTGAAACTGGAAAGGGCCCTCCCCAAACAGTTGCAACAAAGTAGAATCGTCTAGAATGTCATTGTATGCTGTAGCGTTAAGATCTGCGTTCACAAGACATTAAGGGGAACTAGTCCCAGACCAAGGGGTGTCCAGATACTTTTGGCCATGTCGTGTACTTTAACCAGTATATATACTTGAAGCTCAATTGTAGAGAATGTCTGAAATCAAATCTGTCTGTCTTCAATGGCCAGTGCTGAGTGTGCTGACAGGCACAATGTTTGAAGAATGTACCACATTTTGTGCATGTAAACTAACATTTCCCTTCCTCTTACACCACCCTGGAAGTTCTGAAATTTTAAACAAACACCCTTTCGGTGCCTCAAAGCCTTCAAGGAAACAATTACAGGCATAACCCAGCCTTTGTGTGGTTACACCCAATAAACACACTATCGTGCAATAAAGTGAGAAATGTTCTTTGAAGGCTCTCGCTTTACAACTGGTGGAAATATATCTACTGTTAACGTGTTCAGTTCAGTTAAAAACCCTGGCAAAATACAGAGGAATGATTTCGCGTTATTCTTGTTTAAAATCTTCTTAGATAGCTAAAAATACGTTGGACACCATGAGCTGGCACTGACCACTGAGCGAACCAGCTAACTACCGCCCAAGCTGTACAGGGAGTGCCGAAAGATTAAATCCCCATTTGACAAAAAACCAGTTCCACAATTTAACGTTGTTTAATTATAAAGCCAAATAAATAAAATAATAGATACACCAGCCCAGCCCCACATCATACACATTAGGCGAACGTTACTCTTTTTTTCCGTCTTACCTCCACGATTTTAGCGCACTGGGTTCCTTTCCCTGCACCAGGCCCACCCAACACAAATACAACCTGAGGCTTCATTGCAAGAGGTACTCGATACACTAGCTTTGGCACCTTCTTGGATAGGGTACTAAGTATACGGAAAAGCATACGCTGGAAAAAATTATTAAAACCAATGTCTGTCAACCGATCTGGTCTTAGTGTCGGAAACAGGAGGTTGAATGACCGGTTACTGCGTGTCACTAAGAACGTGTACCGTGACGCCACATCCGTTTCCAACATTCTGGCAAATAAGAGAAGGCTTGCATTGCATAAACCCCGCCTAAGAGTGGGTGTGTAAAATCCCGGCTAACAAAAACTCCGCCCATTTCATGTGAGCATGATTTATTGGGAAAAAATAAGATAACTGCACACATTTAAAACGTCTGGTAAAATAAGATAGCTTCATTTTTGTTTTGTGTTTCCCCCAAACTTGAGTAGCCTACAGTTTACAGTTTGACGGTGTAGCATCGGTTTAATAAATATTATGGGTCTCCTTTTCCAGTGCAATGCATACACTGCTACAGCTAGTTAATTTCAGGTAAAAACTTATTGGCTATTACACTGTCTTTGTATAAAAATTGTAACAGTGCTGTAATTTGTCAACTTAGTTGGAGTTTACTTCAAAGCTCCAATCCCAATGCGATATGTGAAAATACTCAAAATCAATTGTATTGGATTCTATGGGTGTGACAAAAGGATTATCGGCTATCTGTAGCCTACAATGTGCCAGACAGTGTATCGTGTGTAAATTTGAGTAAGCAGCCTTCTAGTTCGTATCTATTCATGCGAATTAAATTGAAACTAGAAACGAGTTAGATACGAGTTAGAATAGACTAGATGTTTAAACTTTTCGTTGTAGATATTTCATATTTATTTTAAATAACTTAATTAATTTATGCATTTTCTTGGAAGAGAAAATTACCCACTGGAATTATTTCAGGTTTTATTTTTTAAATTAATTTCTGTTTGGTTGAAAGCAATTTCATTAAACTAGCCTTCGATCAATTATAGCCTACTGTCATTGTGATAAAACTCATTAATGATTTTGGAGCTGATGAGTAAGTGCTGAAACGAATATTTTAGAGGATTTTTTGTATTTGTTTTAGCCTATTGTGCAGCTATTTCATATAGGTGCTTATATATTCATAATAATAGGATGTGAAATTAAATATTCACTTTTGACTACCGCGGGTATTATGCTATGATTGGCATGTTATTTTCAAGCATGTTTTTATCATGGCAAGTGGATCTTTTAAAAAGTACTGTTTTTTTAGGGGATACACGACTGCACAGACTCACACTTTTTATATCATGCATCGCGCGCGCCCCCGCACGCGCGCTCTCGACATCATCAGCACCAAGGCGAGACTGAACAGCGATCGTCAACGAAGAAAAGAGCTCTTTCATGTTATTGGGCGAGTGGCGACATCATAGCTAAATAATAAATATTAAATGTACATTTTCGTCACATGGGGCAGCAAGGATAAAATATAATTGATTATCCTTTCTTTTTTATTGTTTGTAGGGATTTGTTCTTTGTTATTCTTGCAGCAGCGAGCATAATGTCTAGCGTGGATTCCGAAATGAGGAGCTCGCCGAGGATAGGTTAACGCCGAAATGAATGACACTGCAGCCCTCGATTGTGCTATGATTCTACCTGCAGACAGGGTTTTACAATCAGCCGGGTTCTCAACGTACTGGCAGCGGTAGGAATGATCCATTGTGTGATTTCTCGCCGCTCTGACCGGGCGAATCCCTTCAACCGAGGGCGCAGCATCAACAAAACACACAAGAGCCACCCCGGCAAAGACATGGACACGTCGCCTCTGATTCCCCCGTATCCTCTTCGCTATTGAAATGACAGCTCAGGGCATAAAGACGAGGATCAAAGGGCACAGACCTGCCGCCGGACGCCTGGATTCCAAGAGTAACAGTGCTGGACACATGAAGCGAGTTCAGTCCAAGGATACCAGTATCGCTTTTGCAGGGGAGAAGCGCCGAGTGCAGCGCCGCACTCAGACACGGACATATCGGGAAGACCTGGGAAAGGGGGCCGGTGTACCCTCCCCCAAACCTCCATCGTCATATATTTCCCCCTGTATTGCTGCTCTCCTCTGATCCAAACCTTGTCTTATATTGTTTTTGTGTACTAATTCAAATGTATGTTTCTGTCAAATATGCTGCTTTTAGTTAATTGATCTGTTTAATCCATTGACATCACTTGGCAGTGATCAGTTGTGGAACTGACGCGTGTTTCTATTTGGGTGGAATGGTGACCGCGTTAGGACTGCTCTCCCCCTGGTTGGTTTCACTGACGCTGACATTCACCGCAGCCATGGGCTGCATTCAAAGCATTGCTTGCAAAACACGAGTTCAGCGGGAGAACATCGTGGTGTACGACGTCTCGGCCACAATTGACCAGTTCCCGACGGCAATTGAGGAGGACTCGCCCATTGTGCTGCGCTACAAGACTCCGTACTTCAAGGCCTCGGCCCGGGTGGTGATGCCGCCGATTCCCCGCAACGAGACATGGGTGGTGGGTTGGATTCAGGCTTGCACACAAATGGAGTTTTACAACACCTACAGTGACATTGGAATGTGAGTTGCCTTCTATCCCCATACACGTACACACACACACACACACACACACACACACACACACACACACTCATACACATCCTTTCCCTGCTTCTCCATCAATGACATCATTATCTTGCTTAACTGTGAGGTGCTGTAGGCTGGTCCTATAAACATTATATGCGATTTTCATTTGTGTGTGAGAAGGGCTGTTGCTGTAACCTTGAGCAAGGCAGCTACACTTGGTTGCCACTGTAAGTTACCTCTGGGAAATGGTGCCTGTTCTGCAAGCAACAAGTTAAATGGACTATTAGTCTAATGAGGTGAACTGCAGGTGCTGTTTATGATTTTACATACAGTATATAAGAAGAAATATTAGCAATGGCACAAGAAAGTGGAATATAATATGAAAGTGTGTGTTTGTATGAATACACTACTCAGGTAACCACCTTTTTTTGAGAGGGGTGACTAGCATATGTGAGGGTTGGGTTAATCAAGGTTGGGTTTGAGGGTGGCTGGGGGTTCATGGAACATACGTCAGACAGATCTGCTGATCTTCAGAGACTGTCACAATGACATCCAGCCATCAGACCCAGTTGCTTGATGAAGAATTAATCTACGGCTGACACAATAGCTATTCATCAGTGATAGATTCAAGGAGACCGTGGCTTAGTCATGCTCAGGCTTTGTCCCGAGTCAGATTGTGAGGGGTTTGACCGGTCACCCTTATGGAGAAAAATAAACTTTGACCAGTCTATGTTCCCCCCGCAGGTCCAGCTGGGAGTTAACTGAACTACGCGAGGGTCGGGTTACCGCAATCAGTGACTCGGACGGCGTGAGTTACCCCTGGTACGGAAACACCACAGAGACCGTGACCCTAACGGGCCCCACCTGCAAGCCCTCGCGCTTCACCATCAGCATGAATGACAACTTCTACCCCAGCGTGACGTGGGCGGTGCCCGTGAGCGACAGCAACGCGCCGCTCCTCACACGCATCAAGCGGGACCAGAGCTTCACCACCTGGCTGGTGGCGCTCAACGTCGCCACCAAGGAGAAGATCCTGCTGCAGACCATCAGGTGGCGCATGCGGGTGGACATCGCCGTCGACCCGTCCAGGCCGCTGGGCTCCCGCGCTACGCTGACCGGCCGGCCCCAGCAGGAACAGCCACGCATCCTGGTCCGCATGGAGCCCATACCGCCCAACGCTCTGGGCCGTCCCAACGCCAACGATGCGCAGGTGCTGATGTGGAGACCCAAGCGGGGAGCGCCGCTCGTAGTCATACCGCCTAAATAAAGTCACGTGGGGCGGGACCTGTAAAGGCGCGGGGGCGGGAACTGCCCCAGCCAACAGGAGGCTTGCTTTACATGCACATCGTTACAAAGACCTCCTTTCAGTCTGTGAGCAGGAGCAAAGGATCATGGGAGGTGGGATAGGTAACGCGAATCTGCCTTGAATCCCCTCTGGGCTGAATGCATAAAGGACTGCTTTAAAGAGAGTGTTTAACCAGTGGACCACTGAGACATGCTCTGCTCAACACTGAACCTCACTGTACACATGGCCTTGCATCACTAGCGTGGCCTGATTAAAATAGACAAGGAACTAATAATCCATAAACTTCACGTCTGCTGATACATCGTTGGGTGGGTCAGTAGATACACTCTGATTTTGTCACAAGCAACGAGGAGGACATCCAGTCCAAATATGAGAAGTGCATTGTAGCACAAAGTGTCATGTCTTGCTGCAAGGTGGAGAAGCCTGTGCCTAGAGCTCTGGGCTCAGTCTGGGCACCCAGCTTTTGCAAAACATCATCAATGAGTTCAGACCAGATCACTATCCCCAAGGGCTTCATTGCATCAATCCTACTGATCCTGACGCAGGATTCATCCGAGCCTAACTGCTCAAGGTCATAGGTTAGCTGGAAGTAAAAGGGAGAAGATGCAACCTTCTTGCCATGGTTCTGCAGGTAGACCTCTGGACACTCACTGGGCATCCGTTTGTTAGTAGGAGATGCAAGGGTACGTGTGGGGTGATAATGACATGTAAATGCTGAGGTAGTATTTGACCTTCCATTGGAGGCAGACTGAAGCAAAACACAAAAGTGCTGAATTTAGGCATTCGCTACACCTGGTCATTAATCATGTAAAAAAAGAAGAAGAAAAAAAAGAACATTCGGCAGACCTGACTTTGTTTTGCCACCCAGGAGAATCCTATGCGGTAAATGCGGTAACACATAGAAGTCATTTCAAGAGAATCACAAAGTCTTATGCTTTTTCACTAAAGTATGCCTTGGAATTAGCAGGCATCAATGTGTGTGTTTATTTATTGAAGAAACGAGGCATGCAACCACGATACATTTTTCAAAAAGGAATCCTACACATGTGGAGATTTGAATGTGTACTTCTTGGACCTTGAGATTGAGTGGGTAGACTTTGTCACTCTTGGATGAAAGAAGGATACTAATTTTAACGATTAGTGTGTAATTTCAGTAAGTTGCCTTGAACCACTCAGCTTATATTTAAATTGATAAACAGAACCCTAATCACGGTTTACTTTCCGTTTCACGTGACTTTGATCTGGTCTCAACGCAATAACGTTTACAGAAACCTACCTGAACAATGGCTGGCCATTTGAGGTGCGCACTAGAGCTCGGTTTTCACCCTGCAGACAGAAATATTTACAGAGAGCAGGTAAAGATCGATGGCAAACGCTGAGGCGAGGGTAGGCTGATCACACATGGGTGGAAAATCTGCCTTAAAGTGGATGGGACTGGTTGTGTTGATGGAGGGAGCAGGAAAATAGATGTGTGGTGACACAGACAGGGCTGTTGTCAGAGGAGGACAGGATAACAGGGCAGAGGGAGAGGAGGCAGTCAGAAGAGCCTCACTGAGCCAGCAGGTGCTGGCTGTACATGCCAGAGCCACATTGTCCTGGCAGACAACCTTGTCCAACAATTCTGTCCAGAGAAACGTCCTTCCAGCTAGCCTCTACAAAATTCATTTCGGGTCAGTTTCAGTTACTTTCCTTTCCGTCTGTAGAATTGGGTCAAACCTCTGAAAGGATTCCCCACGCAATAGTTTGAGGCTACTTTGTATGATTTTGAATGTCACATCAATTGACATCTTTGATTTGGACAAGGTTGCCTTTTCTTTTAACAGATCTGCCTGTCCTCTCTAAAGCTGCTAATTACTATGGTAGAAATCACACAGGCCTCACAAAGAGTAACAGATAACGCTGATTATACTCTGTTCCCCCTCCTGATGTAGCCTCCTGCCTTTCTCTCTCCTCTCATGCCTTGCCCCTTTCCCTCCATCTCTCCCCGAGTCAAGCCAAAGCTACGATCACGGACATCGCATCGATGAGGGGGATCAGGAGCCATTACGGCTCTGAAACTTTCAGCGACCGCAAGGGGCAGGGGGATAAAAGAAGCACCTGCACCTTGGACAGGAGGCTTCGCTTTACGCACATCGATCGCCACACCGCTCACTGCCTGGTTTCACTCGTTCGGAGGCGGCAGCGAGCAACGCCGTAGAGGGACAAGGGTGGACCGGGGCGTTACGGCATTCTGCACGGGAACGAGCCAGGAGGCGCTCGACGGTTCTTAGGACGGGCGCGGCACTGGACTCTGCCGTGTCCACAGTAAAGGAAGACACGGGGGTACAAATGAACTAGCCTTTCCTTTGTGTTTGCATGCGAGCAGTTTCTAAAGCATAAATCAGGTCAAATAAAATGTGTGTTGAATGTGAGCGGTGAGGTGTCATCTCAGCCCCGGCTGCTTCCAAACATGCTGCTCCTGCCGCTGCTGGGTAGCGCGTTCAGCTAAAGCACTGGTGCTCAGAGAGGGAGGGCTGTATTTGGCAGCGTAGTTCCCACCTCATGCTGCAAAAACAGCTCCTCCTGTCAATTGGGAACTGGGAACCTGCAGTCTGCTTGAGTTCGCAGGTGCTTGAAGCACAGTCCTCTTGAAATGTCTGTGCAACTGCAAAATGTGAAAAGAAGGAGCTCTTCGGAGGAGAGCACGGACTTGTCTGCGCTCTTCCGCATTGGCTGGGGAGAGCGTGGCTGTATACGATTGGCCATTCAAAATAAGAGAGGGAGCATAAACATTTAGAAATTAGTTTTCCAATTTGTGCTCTGCTTCTCTATCTACAACCCCATTCGGATAGGAGTAGAAGCTAACTTTTTATCCGATTGCCATAGCATTCATGTGAATGGGGTCCACCTACAACCTATTCAGCATCTAGTGTAGTTACCACTCTCTCACGCTCACTCTCAAACAAATACACTTTCCCCACAATCACCACCAGAGGGCATTGTGACTTTTCTAATGAAATGAACTGCAAACCAAAAAAAAATATTTTTATGTTTATTATCCTAGTATAACTTCACTCCCCACAGTTCTTCAGAACATATTCACAGCTTTGAAAATCAATTTTACTTGACTTCCAAAAATAAATGTGAAAATAATGGCTTTTAACACTTAAGCAGGAAGACACTTTGTGCAGGCCTGGTTTTCCCTCCCAGAATACCCTGCTGTGCTCAGGCCTACTACGCGGTCGCAGCGAGGCTCGTGGTCAGAAAGAGCGGTCAGTGCAGCCCCTGAGATCCCCTTGGCTCTTCTGTTGGCACTGGGCTGAGTCTGTGAGCAGCACGGGAGGGGGCCCCATACCCGCTGAGGCCCAACGGAGCCGGGTCCGGCCCGGCTCTGGCCCGGCTCTGGCCCGGCTCTGACCGTGACCGCGCTCTGGGGCGTACCGGCCTCGTTCCCCATGGTTCTGGTCGGCATCGCGTGCACACACTGCTCCAGGAACGCTCGTGTGCATCGGGCTCCGCTGGCCTGCTCACCATCCCTCCTCCTCCTCCTCTTCTGTGCCGTGCCTTCTCCCGCTCGCGCTCTTCCTCCGGCGGTGGCCGTCTCCCGCTAGGCGCGGCTGGGGTTGGGGGAAGGCTTGCGCTCGTAGCCGTAGAGAAAAGTGGCGGCGATGACCAGCACCGCGCCCAGAAAGAAAATACTGGGAGAAACGAGCAGAGGCACATTTTATAAATAAGCGGACAGATCAACAGACACGCAGGAAATTAACTCATAACACACAGGAGAGGACTTTGTGTACACAGATAGATGGACAGGAGCCATAGGATAACTCATACAGACAGATGTGTAGAGAGGAGACAGACAGACAGAGAGACGGGGGGAGCAGTTCACACAGAGAGGAAGTGGATGCAGACAAGGGCAAGTAAACCAGCAGTAAACCAGCAGAGGGAGACAGAGCACCGTGCGAGTGCAAGCGAACAGACAGGGTGAGACAGAGTGCATTCGTTTGAGAGAGACGGAGCAGAGCTTTAACACAACCTTATTCGGTCAGTAAACCAAGAAATACAGAAACCAAATTTGATAAAACAACAAAAACCAACCCGTGACTGTCCCTTTTTAATAGCAGGAGGAAGGCAGCAAGGGATAGTGAGAGATTGGAAGGGAAATCTTTGTACATACATCTCAGCATGACTGCGTGTGCACGTATGTGCGTTTGTGTGTGTGTGTGTGTGTGTGTGTGTTTATGTGAGTGTGTGTGTGTGTGTGTTTATGTGAGTGTGTGTGTGTGTGTGTGTGTTTACGTGAGTGTATATGTGTGTATATGTGTGTGTGTGTGTAAGTGTGTGCGTGTGTGTATGTATGTCAGTGTTTACCTGGTGGGATCAAAGTCCTGCAGCCAGAAGTATGAAATGAGAGTGGACAGGATGATGGAGAGCGACGTGGTGAAGCCCTTCAGGATGTTGTCTGCGTATTTGATGACGGCAGCGATCACCAGGCCACCGAGAGCCTGAGGACACAAAGAGGACACGGACACACAGAGGGTCACACTGGAGCTACACGGCTTCACCTGACTCTCGATCATTCACACAACCAACCCCCATACAGCAGGACTAACAACGCGACACTCCTTAACCATGAGTTACCTGCAGCGCCACCACCGTCCAGGTGATTCTGTTGTAGCCCTGGAACATTCCGGACTCCCTCACCCTTTCTCCGTCATACACAAACACCGCCATGAGCCCAAAAACCAGGCCGAACAGTCCTGTAGACAACGACCAGATGATAACCATGTGAGTGGAGTTGAGTAAGCATGATTGAATGTGTGTCATCGTGATCTATGGGGCTAACACGCTATGAGCTATCCAAATATTAGTGCCAAACCAAATGAATCGATCAATGTTTGCAAAAGGAGATGCTTCTCTTCTGCTTGGCACCAGTATGCAGATACGTCACAGTCTGTCTTAACACTCTTTTGTTAAGCCTGACACTGATGAATGAGGGCTTGTGAACGGGCCCCTGTGTGAGTGTCGGTGTGATAACCTGTGTGACATTATATTTCCCGTTATGAATGAATGTGAAGTGCCCAGTGCCAGTCAGTGCATCTAAGGACTCAAAGACACCTCCCCTCCCTGCCGGACTAGAATGCGCTGCTTATGCCAGAGAGACGGACTCAAGCCCTCTGTGCATAAAGACTGCACTGTGCACACTGACCTTCTCAATGCCTCACACAGCAGGGACAGGGAGAGTGAGAGAAATAAAGAGGCACACACCCACACACACCCACCCACCCGCACACACGCAGACAAACACACGCACACCTTCACACACACGGCAGCGTCACGCGGTCACACTGACCCAGTTGAATGTTCCTGACCCAGACACTCTGTTTGGTCTCCTTCAGGATCTTTTCAAAGTACACCCCAGCAAAGCCACTGGAGAAGCAGGCCACCAGTACCGCCACTACACCCACGAACTGAGAGCCCGCCGAAAGCTGCTTCTTCTGGAGCTCGGCGGGGAACTCCGAGGGCCACTGTAGACCGGAGAAGAAAAAAAGCACAGATACAGCAAAGAGTGTGTGCTTCAATAGTCACAGATAGAATGAGGGGCTTCACCGCATTCACAGACAGAATGAGGGATCAGCACGCTCACAGACAGACTGAGGGGCTTCACTGTGCTCACAGACAGAATGAGGGATCAGCACGCTCACAGAGAGGGGCTTCACTGTGCTCACAACAGAATGAGGGATCAGCACGCTCACAGACAGACTGAGGGGCTTCACTGTGCTTACAGACAGAATGAGGGATCAGCACGGTCACAGAGAGGGGCTTCACTGTGCTCACAACAGAATGAGGGATCAGCACACTCACAGACAGAATGAGGGGCTTCACTGTGCTCACAGACAGAATGAGGGATCAGCATGCTCACAGAGAGAATGAGGGGCTTCACTGTGCTCACAACAGAATGAGGGATCAGCACGCTCACAGACAGAATGAGGGGCTTCACTGTGCTCACACACAGAATGAGGGATCAGCACGCTCACAGACAGAGATAGGCTTCACTGTGCTCACAAACAGAATGAGGGATCAGCACGCTCACAGACAGAAATAGGCTTCACTGCACTCACACACAGAATGAGGGATCAGCACGCACAGAATGAGGGATCAGCACGCTCACAGACAGAAATAGGCTTCACTGTGCTCACAAACAGAATGAGGGATCAGCATGCTCACAGATAGAGAGGGGCTTCACTGCACTCACACACAGAATGAGGGATCAGCACGCTCACAGACAGAAAGGGGCTTCACTGTGCTCACAGACAGACTGCAGTGGGGACACAGCAGGGAATGTGAGCACGAGACTCACCTGTACGAGCGCCACTCCAGCCATGAGGATGAGCAGGGAGAGCCACTGATACACGCCCAGCCTGCGGCCCAGCATGGACACTGAGAACAGGGCTGTGGTCAGGATCTTCAGCTGGTACGTCACCTGGGAGACAGGTGTTGTGGAAATTTTACCTTTTTTTACCACAACAAAACCATATATTGATACAGAATAAGACTATTTGCAGATAAACCAGAATGAGAGAGGTCTCACCAGATCTCTCTGCCGAACAGGAAGTACAGAAGACATTTATAACTTTCCCTTCTGATGTGCCACAAGGGGCGGACTCTATGTATAATATCACAGTACAGAGAAAGACATTTAGCTGACAACCTAAGTTTAATACTATTGAGTCTCCAGATAAAGTCTGACCTTGTCATAAGATCAGAATGTTCAAGCAGACTCTCATTAAGAATAACATAGCCATTTATGTTCTAGGCTGCCTGTTTTCCTCTAAGAGGGACAGATAGAGAGAAAGATATTTGGTTTGTATGAATGCAAGCACATTTATACTGCATTTGGGTAATAAGGATTATATATGAAAGTTATGTTTAATGGAGTGATTGTCTCCATGTAACACACACACACATTGTAAAACAGAAAATTCCTTCACACAGGACAGTGCAGCGGGAGAGTGAACACTAACACACACACACACACACACACACACACACACAAACACACACACACACACACACACACACACAAACACGGGGCCACATTTACTAAGAAAATATTCACAGCGCGAAAACATTTGTAATATTGCACGTCTGTTGCGGTCGCAGATACCTACACATTAACGACCGATTTACGGAGACTTGCCAAGGTTCTATTGCGCTATAAATAAATGAAACGCACTCAGGGGACACCCATAAAAAGGGTCAGAAACAATATAGCAGGCACAAGCAGCAAATGCGACCAGGCACAAGGTACAGCTTCACAACGGCGTATTACAGCACAGGAATACAACACCAGAGGAGAGGAGAAACATTTAGAGTGATGAGAAATGATTAGTGTGAAACATATTTTATAACCCGTCTCCTTTCCACAGTGCTAAGCATCTGAGGATGCGTTCGTTTTAAATCTCCACCCCGTGCAGTTCATAAGATTGACTGCCGAGGACAGTGCGTACAGCCCGACGCATTTCTCCGGCATCCTGCGAGGAAGTGGACAGGTTGCTGCTCAAAGCGCAGCAGCTGCAAACCATTGCTCTGCAAAACCCGTCCCACATCCCTGATGAGGTGAAGAAAGTAATCACGTCCAATCACATCCGAGGGCTGGCCACTGGCATCCAGCAACTGGTCACTGCCGTGACAGGGCTAACCAGGAGTGGGAGCTATCTAGGCTATAACAGCACAAATTACAGACAAATTCCCGCCTGCTTTCAGGACATCTCACACAAAGAGGACAGATGCCAGTAATGCATGCTTTGCGTGTTCCCTCCAGGTATACATATGCATGTACACATTTAACAATGTATCACAAGGGAAGTCGCAGAGAGACGCAATCCCTGCAAATTACACCGCAATAGTGATTTTGACCCATTTCAACCGTTTCGTAAATCCTATGTAGATATTGAGACATTGTAGCAACTGCTTTTGCGTCAGAAAAGCAGTCGTAATCCTTTAGTAAATCTGGCCCGCAGTCTTTAGTCTCTGTATGTCCAGTTTCTCATACCTGGTATGTGGCAGCGTCCAGGTTGGAGAGAGCCACATAGAGAAGGTTGTTCTGGAGCGTGTAGATGCCGGAGGGGATGGCCAACTTCAACGTTTCCATGGGCTTATTGAAAATCTCCTCTGTGATCACCCGGTTCAGCGCTCGCAAGCTGTAGCCTTGGAAACAGGGAAGGGGAGGAGACATTCATAAGGTCGTTACCATTCCGTCAGTACAAGCAGGGTGTCCGCAACTAAAATAAGGACTCAAACCTTTTTGCTTTCACCCTCTACCATTTAATCACACTTCTCCCTTCTATTTTCACCACACTTGCACTGTAAAGACACCAACACTCAAGACTCCCACATAAAAACACATTGTCCGAACGGAAGGGACGAAAGAGTGAGAGAAAAAGGGAAAAACCCTTCTCCCAGTCATTTTCTGCGATGCTATAGTTGGGAGACCACTGCAGTTCTGAAGTTACAGGTCATGGGACCCTACAGACTGTCGTAATGGAAAAAACACACGTTTACCATTCACATTCAGTTGGGCCTTTCTGTTTACCATCTGCCAAGAGAGCAGAAACCTGGGAGGCCTGGGAGGCAGGCTTTGTAAATTGAGGAAGCTGGCAATTCACAATTTTACAAAGCCAAAATCTGCAAGCACATGTGTGGGGGAATATACATTTGTACACACAGATTATCAGCCGATTGCGATGCCAGTATATTCATTTTTGATAGGGAAATTCAAGTCAGATAACATCAGCTAGACAGCTTAGTGCTACAGAGATCCGGGGACACAGTGCTACTGCTGGAAAGCACTTGGAATCTAAGATGATAAAGAGTGAAGTTCACAGAAGCACATGCTCTAGGAGATGTGTAAAGACATTGGAAGACCACAGGGCCACAATGTCTCCTATGGTCTCTTTGAAAAATGAACTGCACTTCACAATGATAATGGCCAGATAAGGCATCATTTAACCAAGAACTGAGAGCAGAGAGAATCTTCACGTGGCCTTTTCTCTGCTCCATAACACACCTGTAATAAGTCCAGGAATAAAATCATTAAATAACATTTCCAAACTTACCACCATGTTCTTGATAGATTGTTCACTGAGTCCAGACCGTAAGGGTCTAGTTTCTGATATATGCAGTATCAATCCTCAAAGCATAGTCAAGTTAAAAACACTGTGGGAGCTTCTCTATTGGACTTCTCTAATGGCAGGTGCACTCATCATCACTACTTGCACGACATGGATTATTATTATGCAAAACCCTTCACCGGGTTCACCTGACCAAGGCAAAACTGGCTAAGATAAACCCCTGGTGATGATTATGCCTGTAACAGATGTCAGCAGTCTCCACCTGACCTCCACCTGGACACGCCCAAAGTATTGGAAGGAAATCGTTCTCTGACATAGGCCTATACAATCTGCCCCTCCCCCCAGACATACTCACTGCCATATTCAGTATAGAGCCTCAAATTCTCATACATAACACTGACACCTCTGCTGCCGTCTCTTTCACTACTCTTCTGGCCAGGTGCCTGATTCTTTTTCATTCAAAATAACTTTGTTATCCTTTCTAAAACACTACCACAAATTGAACATCACCTCCTGGACACAGGTAAACCATCTTGTAGGTTGAGCCTTCTTCATTTTTATTATTTTTTTGGAGATAGAGAGATCCTGTGGTGGGTGGGTAAGTGGGGAGAAATTTTATAAATATGGAAATGTTTTCTCCCACTTGTTTATAATAAAAACATTATTGAAAAATAAATACATGTAAAATAGGCAACTTTTCACTTGGGAGTTTTTCAGTTGGTCTTCTGAACTCACCTTAGCTGTGTCATGATTCTGAACAGGACGGACCAACTGGGACAAAACTATGCAAAGACGCTAACAGACACACAAAAATGAGATACACATGCAAAAGTATGCATGCAAACAAATCTACGTACGCACGCACGCACACACGCACAGGACTCACTATGCTCTTTGAAGACAAGCAGCGTGCAGGTGAGGATTTTGAGAAGCTCGGCGGTCACCACGGCGGAGGAGGCCAGGTAGCGGGGTCCCTCCCCCTGCAGGGTGCGCGAGTACCGCATGGTCAGCACCAGAGACGTGGTCTGCAGCACCAGCACGCCCAGCGACACGTACTTCAGCTGCGAGGAGGCCATGGAGGCGGCGGCCGCCGACCCCGTGGGAGGGGGCGGGGCCACAGAGAGCAGCTCTAGTTTGGGCTGTGGAAGAGATGGACAGAATGAGTTCGAGGACAGAACAAAAGACGACTGAACTAAGACTCAGTGGAATTTGACTGTGCCCTTATTTACCCTACAAAGCATATTGACATAATTAACTGCATTCAAGATACACACCCAGGATTACTTGGCCTACACCCTTTATCAGATATGTGCAGAGGTGGGACCAAGTGATTGTTTTGCAAGTCACAAGTAAGTCTCAAGTCTTGGCTCTAAAGTCCCAAGTCAAGACTGACAAGTCCCAAGTCGAGTCCCAAGTCCTAAACTTTGAGTTTTGAGTCCTAAACAAGTCATAATGTGCTCTTCACCAAATTGAATGCCATTTTAACAAGAGTAATAATTAGTATATTATATTTCCGCAAATCCTGAATGCTTTTAAAAATTTGTATTTATTACTTTCAAAATAAACTTAATAATTCCATGGAAATACACTGCTCAAAAAAATTAAGGGAACACTTAATCATCACAGTATAGCACCAAGTCAATTAAACCAAACCGGTCATGCTGGATGATGTTGCAGGCAGCACAACATTCGCCACGGCGTCTCCAGACTCTTTCACGTCTGTCACGTGCTCAGTGTGAACCTGCTCTCATTTGTGAAGAGAACGGGGCGCCAATGGCCAACCTGCCAATTCTGGTGTTCTCTGGCAAATTCCAATCGAGCTGCAAGGTGCTGGGCTGTGAGCACAGGTCCCATTACAGGACGTCAGGCCCTCATGCCACCCTCATGGAGTCTGTTTCTGACAGTTTGGTCAGAAACATGCACACGAGTAGCCGGCTGGAGGTAATTTTGTAGGGCTCTAGCAGTGCTCCTCCTGTTCCTCCTCGCACAAAGGAGCAGATACCGTTCTACGGCCCTGTCTAGCTCTCCTCGTGTAATGGCCCATCTCCCGGTATCTCCTCCACACTCTTGAGACTGTGCTGGGAGACACAGCAAGCCTTCTTGTGACGGCACGTATGGATGTGCCATCCTGGAGGAGCTGGACTACCTGTGCAACCTGAATGGGCTGCAGGTACTGCCTCATGCTACCAGTAGTGACAAGGGCAAAATGCAAAACTAGAGAAAAATCAGTCAGGAAGGATAAGGAGAGAGAAATGGTCTGTGGCCACCACCTGCAAAACCATTTACTTTTTGGGGGTTGTCTTGCTGTTGCCTCTCCTGTCCATCTGTTGTCACTTTCATTTGCACCAAAGCAGGTGAAATTGATTCACAACCGTTTACACTTCCTAACTGGACAGATCGAAATCCCGGATATTGGTGTTATACTGTGTTGTGTTGAGTAAGTGTTCCCTTCTTTGAGCCGTGTGTATTAGGCTGATTGTACATGGGTAGTCATGACAAGACACACAGTATGACAACAAAAACTAAATATTTTAGTGCAATTTCTCAGACTGCTAGGGGGCCTCCAAGCCTCAGGGTGCGCGCGGTGCACGGCGCAAGACTTCCGAAGGAAGTTGAACACCAGGGTCCTCAGTGTGCACAGCGCAAGCTGACCACTAGGCGCCTGGGTGCTTATAGCGTGAGCTAACCACTAGGGCCCCCCAGAGCCCTCAGTGCTTACAATGTGAGGGCCCCCGGGCTCCTTGGTGTTTAAAATGTGAGCTCGCCACTAGGGCCCCCCAGACCACTCAGTACTTACAATACAGTGAATGCTTAAAACGAGAGCCTCTCTGAGAGTACAGTGCTTCTGTACAACTGAGCCACTGGTTGGCACACTACAATACGCTGTGACATGATACAATATTCACTAACAAGTCAGTTCATTCTGCATAACAGGACAGTGTGAAGGGTGTCATATTGTGGCAAGCCGCACGCCGTTCGTTATTTGACTTACCGTAACTAGCTATCCCTTTATTTTAGCTAGCTGCTCATTTTCCCTAGCTAGCTGCTATCTGATTGAGCTTGTTAACAGAAATTAGTTGGCTAGCTGCCATTTTAACCAGCTGCCCTTACAACCAAATTAGCTGCACTAAAAAAAGAGCTAGTTAACTAGCTATCGACCTAAAACTCAGCTGACCAAATAGTTAGGTGGCAGACAACTTAACTATACTCCTCAAAAAAAGTTTGGAAACGTTATTTCGGTCGATTATTCCTCCCCTTTAATAATACCAATTGGTATTGTATTTTATATTGTTGGAAAGATTAGTCACTCACCTACAACGAGGTACAACTTGTAAGGGATCATCATCGTCGTGAAATGAGCAACACAGCTACCTGTGGGGCCGCCAAAAAAAAAAAAAAAAAAAAAATCCCTGCAAATTCTCTCTGTTGGTATTCACTCTCGTTTTTTTTTCAAGTGTGCTGGCTGGTGTATGCAGGTGGGTGTTGTGTGGCACCTGATGACCTGGATGGGACCGAGGAATGGGATGCCATCAGTGTGTGACCAGCATGAGGAGGAGGGAGGAGTGCTGTGCTGGCTGTGGCTGGGTACACTCTTCCACACTGAGTGCCCTGGTCCCTGAAAAAAGTGTAAAATGAATAAAAAAAAAAAATAAATTTGTTTTTTTTTTTTTTACTTTTTGAGAGGGCAGTCATCCAAGCCAAAAAAACCAAAAAACAGAAAGAAAACCAAAAGAAGAAAGGAGAAGATTTTTTTTTTTTTTTTTTTTTTTTTTTTTTTTTTTTTTACCTCTGCTCTGTTGCTCATCGACATTGCGATCCACACCTTACATTGTGTTGTGTTGTAAGGGGTGACTAATAAAGGTTCCATATCATATAAATATAAATTATATAAAAATTTAATAATATTAAGGAATAAAAAAATAATATAATTTATTGTTTTACTTTTTTTTTGAGGAGTGTAGTTAGTTAGATGGCATTTGTTTGCAGGTCATCTGTATGAAAAGGGTATAAGATAAAAAGGTAGCAGTGGGTTGAATAAATGTTAAAATAGCATGCTATAGTCATGAAAAAATAAAAGCTACTAGCTAGCTAAATATTAGTGCTATTAGTTCAAAACATGGGATGCTGTGGCCGTGGGAATAAAAATCTCATTGAGAGCTTATTAGCTAGCGGTTTTGTGAAACATTAAAAAATATGCCAAAAGCTATACACTAACGCATATATAAGAGACCCAATCCATACTTAAAGATTAAGAAAAAACCCATACATTTTTTCTATAGACCGTCTGTTTTTAGATCCACGGAAGTAGATAATGTTAACGTTGACATGCAAATTGTCGACAGCTCTTACAAGGTCTTTTTTCCCCCTCCCCATCGATGGGGTGTGGCCTATGTGCATAGTCTCCACCAAGTAATTTCACAGACTTATCGCAGACCTTTGTTGGTTGTTCAGCCAATGAAAAAAAAGTTATCTTTTGAATTTCAAGCAACATATAATTCTCTCTGTGTCAGGCAGGTATATATTTCTTGGTAGGAAAAGCCACAGACAGATGCCTATTTTCATGCTTGGTACACCACAGTAATATATTCAGAAATGTTTTTCTTTTCCTATTTAAAGGCTATTTAAACAATCCCTCCTAAGGGCTATTTTCTAACAATTTTTTAAAGGGTTAGGGTTATTTTCTTTTATGTGCTTTTCAAATTTTTTCTTTTATGTACAAGTAGACTATAACATACTATGACTTTATTGTATTTTCCAACAACAGTATTTAAAGGGTGTTGTCATTATTAATATATATTAATTACATTATTATTTAATAAGTATTGAGATATGCTATAAATATATTCATATAAATAGCATACTAGTTCTGAAATATGGACCACAAACATTGGAATAGTGGTGCTTCCAAAAAGAAAGCCAAGAGAGGCAGTTTTGCTGTCACTCCCCCAGAGCCATTCTTTGAAGGCGAACCCTCAACAGCTAATTGTATACAGAAAACTCACCAAACAATAGCAGATGAGATTTGAGATGCCAAATATTTTTCAATAATTGTTGACTCCACCCCAGACCTGTCACATGTGGACCAATTGACGTTTATATTCCGGTTTGTTAACAGCAGCGGGAATGTGGTGGAGCGATTCTTGGGCTTTGAGCCAATTGATAGCGACACTGGTAAAAGTTTAGCAGACTGTGACTTTGATGGTGGAGGGCCTTAGGTTTAACCTCTCAAACTAGTCAGTCATATGACAATGCAAGCAACATGTCAGGGAAATACAATGGACTACAGGCGCACCTGAAACAAAAAAAACCCTCTGATAGAGTATGTCACTTAACACCTTAGATGGCAGTAGCCCAAGGGCTGACGAGTTTTTTAACATGTTGCAGTCACTGTACACATTTTGCTCTTCATCCACACACAGATGGGGGAAAGACTTTCGGAAGACAGATGTTAGAATGACATTAAAATCGTTGTCCAGTACTCGGTGGAGTGCTCGGGCAGTGTCAACCAAGGCACTGTGGAGAAATTGCACGCACATTAGAGAGGCCTTCAGTGGTATGTGCAATGATGATAATGAGAAGAGAGATACTCAAATTGAGGCCGCTGGACTATGTGCTAAATTGGACACCTTAGAGATGGTGTTCATGTTCATGGCACATTTCTGGGACGTCATACTTGACCGGTTCCACACTACAAGCATGCACCTACAGAAAAGTGACATTGACATCTCTGTAGCAGCACAGCTTTTGTCTTCGTTGAGAAATTTTGTGGTGGGACAGCGAGACCAGTTTGAGGCTTTTGAAAGGGCAGCCTTAAATGTGACAGGTGTCTCTCAGTCATAAAAGCATGATCTTCAGCGAAAGAAAAAACGCAAAACATTTTCAGATGAGCTCAGAGCCAGGTGTGACACTTGAGGGGAGGGAGAAGTTCAAAATAGAAACATTTTATGTGGTCATTGATAAGATAGTGGTATGCCTTGAACATCACTTGGACGCTTACAAGCGTTTGACCATTCTCTCTGGAGTTCTGTTTATGTCAGATCAGGTGTCTAACAGTGATGTCATAGTGGGAAAGGTAAATGCACTCTCTGCTGCATATCCATCAGACCTGGACATGAACTTTGCCAACAAACTCATCCAATTCAAGTTTTTCATGTCTGACTCTGAGGGTGAGAAGTGCCCAACTAAATAGCTTGAGACGTTGCAGGCACTTAATCTGCAGTCAGTGTTCCCCAATGTTTTCGTGGCATTTAGGATTTTTCTAACTTTGCCAGTGACAAACTGCCAGGGTGAGCGGACATTTTCCCTTTTGGCAGAATAAAAAATGAGCTGCGGAGTAGCATGTGCCAAACACGTCTCAGCTCATTGTCACTTATGTCAATAGAGTCAGACCTTGTCAGACAGCTAGATTTTGACGATCTAGTGGATGATTTTGCAAGGAGGAAGGCAAGAAAGACACCAATATAGGAAAGCGAAGAGGTGGGCTCCAAAAGACTTGTGCCCAGGGGCCTCACGGGACCATGATCCGGCCCTGAGTGAGGTGCTAGCAACAAAAAGTGCATAGAAATATTTTAAAAGCCGCACATTTTCTTTCATGTGCTTTTCTATTTTTTTCTTTTATCTACTCAAAACTGCCTTTTAAGTAGACTATAAAATACTACCACTTGATTGTATTTTCCAACGACAGTATTTGAAGGGTGTTATCATTAATTCATTTATTATTTAATAAGTATTGATATATGCTATAAATATATTGATATAAATAGCATACTAGTT
Source organism: Ilyophis sp. 1 JC-2022 (assembly GCA_022702515.1). Taxonomy (NCBI): domain Eukaryota; kingdom Metazoa; phylum Chordata; class Actinopteri; order Anguilliformes; family Synaphobranchidae; genus Ilyophis; species Ilyophis sp. 1 JC-2022. The sequence continues at coordinate 134,141,559 of CM040395.1, forward strand.
CTGAAATATGGACCACAAACGTTGGAATAGTGGTGCTTCCAAAAAGAAAGCCAAGAGAGGCAGTTTTGCTGTCACTCCCCCAGAGCCATCCTTTGAAGGCCAACACTCAACAGCTCATGGTATACAGAAAACTCGCCAAACAATAGCAGATGAGTTTCGGGATGCCAAATATTTTTCAATAATTGTTGACTCCACCCCAGACCTGTCACATGTGGACCAATTGACGTTCATATTCTGGTTTGTTAACAGCAGCGGGAATGTGGTGGAGCGATACCTGGGCTTTGAGCCAATTGAGAGCCACACTGGTAAAGGTTTAGCAGACTGTGTGACTTTGGTGGTGGAGGGCCTTGGGTTGGACCTCTCAAATTGCTGCGGAGTAGCATGTGCCAAACAAGTCTCAGCACATTGTCACTAGAGCCCGACCGATATATCGGCCATTATTTGACTTTTTTGACGACATCAGGATCGGCAGTTATGCAGCCGATGTGTCCCGATTTTTAAATAAGTATAATAAACAAAAAAACATTGGTTATTTATCCTGTACTTGTTTGTTTGAATGTTGTAATTGCTATTTACTAGAATTATCCAGTGGAGAGAGCTCTAATACAAGTGTGAACTGCAGTTTGTCACTTGTGCCTCATCCAATATTCTCCACAGGAAGACTTTCGATTGCTGCAATATGTATATTTATTTATGTATGTGCACTTCCATACAGATCGCACATTTTTCTCAATAATACTCAACAATGAACAAAGTTTTTAATTAAATGCGTTCATACGACCACTATGTTTATCGGTCCTCATTATCAAGCGAGATAGCTAGCTAACATATTTTCTTAACTTTAGCAAGCTAGCTGGCTAGCAAGTTAAAGCTAACTTTAGCAATCTACATTTCCAGAGGACATCGCTGTATTTTCAAATAAATAACCAGCCAAAATAAAATTGTGATTGAATGCATCACACATTAGTTTTTTATCTGAGATAATGATATTAGCTACTATGTGATGCTGTGGCAATAGCCAACGCGTTGCAAGCGCATGTGTCATCTAGTCACGCATCATAGTAGCAAGCTAAGCAGACAGTAAAAAACCCAATAAAACATTTCTAACGTAGATAATTTTAAGCCGTGTTATCTAGCTTTGTTGTGATAACATGAGAGAATAATTGCTGTTGGAGAAGTGAATCAACCAACAGTTAGCGTGGCTAACCTGCACAAAAGCACATTTTTGTTTTTTTCACCACCAAATTCTTATGGACAGGGAAGCCTCACGTTACATATTTCATCCAGTCAATTTAATTTCATCTAACGTTACACTTGATTCACTCATTAGCTCCGCTAGATAAAGTCTTGCTCTTTGAGATCATGTAGTAGGAATAAAATAAGAAAATAAAATTAATTTAGTGAGAATAGATAATAAGTAATAATAACAAATTAATAACAACATGTGGCCCCTGGAAACTAAATGAGGCACATTCTTTATTGACCGTGGCCTGCATGCTTAACTCATGTGTTTATCCCCTCCACAAAGGCGCCTTTAAGGGAATTGGCCAGTTCACGCACTGGAGCGAGCCTAAACATGCGACCAGCGGCGAACGCTTGACGTGAGCTGGGAAAGCCTAAAAGCACATTCACCAAAATAAAGCTCCCAACAAACAGCTCTCACAACCGGCGGCTTACACATCTAGCTGCGGTTCTTACACTACAGCTACTGACCAAACCCGGTAGGGTTCAAATCTCTAAATGGAGCAGCTGTACTCCCAGCCACGCAGACAGCCCCCACCGCTGCCACGCTTTCAGGAAAAACTCCTCGCTGACGATTTTTGCGCAAAAACAGTCACACACATAAACACACATGAACACAGAACCATTTCAAACTGCACACACTGCCACTCTTTCTACACAGACCATAAACCTGTCTCTGACACAGACACACACACGCACACACAGTAATTTCAAACCCCCTCACTGCCAGTCTTTCTATCCAGACCATACATTTCACAGAAATACACACTTTTCAAGCACAAACCCAGCCATTTCAAACCCCCTTACTGCCACTCCTTCTACAGACCATAAACTTTCTCTTTTACACAACTTAAACACGCACACACACAAACACATTTGAATACACAGAGCCATTTTAAATCACCTCACTGGCACTCTTTCTACCTCTACAGAGACCATGTGTCTCTCTGGCACAGCTCAAACACAGGTAACACACACACAGACCCATTTGAATACAAAACAGAGCCATTTCAAACCCCCTCACATACACAGTCAACGTACACACCATGTGAGCGTAGCTGTGGGGTTTCCTGCTCGCTCCGGCCGGCTCAGTTCAGCTCCTGGCTCTGCTCAGCTCTTCCCTCCCATGCATGGTCAGTGAGCCGGATGGCAGACGGATACGCTGCGGACTATCAGCCTCTCTGTGTACATATCCTCCCTATTTAAACATGGCAGCCGTTTCTGCTGCCCTCTTTACACACATACTCCAGCCCCTGCACCTTTCTGCAGGGCAGCATATTTACCACTATACCTGGGACCAGCTGCCGTATCAAGATACAAAACCAACAGCAAGCACAACCCTCTCCGGGCTCCAGCTGCCAACCCCTTGAGACACTCTCACACTCTCTCACTCTCTCTCACTCTCTCACACTCTCACACTCTCACACTCTCGGCACACGCACACAGCTATTTCACAACCATACAGATATTAAACTTCAGCCCTCACCCTCAGTCACAAGGAAAAGAAAAGAATAAATCCAGACACTGCTACAGACAGTGAGAATGAAAAATGAATCCTCCCCGGTTAAGTTGACCCAGTACTGAGAGCCCAGGAGAGTTCCTACTCACACACCGGGGAGGCAGACACACTGGCTTCCTTGTGTAGCAGCAGCCCTGCTTCGGCTCCTCTGAGCGCTGGCACCTCCATAAACATACTTGCCCCACACTAAAGCTCAGACACATGTACACCTCTGGCCCAGTGCGTGGGGTATATATCCGGCCACAAAATGATAACGGCTGTTCACGCACGCGCACGCACACACACACACACACACACACACACACACATGCACGCACACACACACACACATGCATGCATGCACACACACACACACATATGCACGCACACACACACTCACGCACACTCTCTCTACCTGTGCAACCTGAGGTTTACCTTTGCCTGTTCCTGTTCCTGCATGTTATAATTTAGCTCAAAGTAACTTTCAGTGAAGTCAGAAAGATTCTAAATAGTGATGTTGGGATGATCTTTATGCCTCTATGAGGTGCCATAAATTATGAAGTCTGAACTTAAGGCTATATTTCAGGGTTAATAAAGACATTTGACCAAAAACATACCGACTTATCAGAACTCAATAACAATTAATGAATAAATAAATATTATTTATAAATGAATCATTTTCCTGTAGCGACCATCAAAAGCTGAGTACTGATAGCTTTTAATGTACACACTTTAATGTACATCCACATGTGAAGTGACAGTGCTGTCCAGGATTCCACTCAATTCTGAAATATGCGTAAAAACAGCTTTCCTTTGTTGGATATCGCTGACTGGTTAGGACAGTGGTTCTCAACCCTGGTCCTGGAGTACCCCAGTGTATGCTGGTCTTATTAGGTGTTTTTAATGTTTAGAGGGATTATTTACTCTCTTAAACCACATTATGTTAGCAATAGATATGCATGCCATGAAGAATAAAAGTCCAATATTCCCATTGTGCTGTATTGTAAACAATAAAAAGAGGTAAAAAATGTTTTAACTGATAAAATTAAAGACTGGGATTAATCAATAGGCTAATAATTGGTGAAATTGTGGACACCTGGCCACTAAAACTAACCGTTTGGTAAATAATGAATTCAAAAACAAAGAAAATGATAATGAGCCAAACTTGCATTGTGTTAACAAGTTTAAGAAAAAAATAATGAAGGAACTTAAACTTGTGTTCAATTACCTAATTAGGAGCCGATTCACCTCAGTTGTTACCTCTTCTTTGTCATTTTTTGCAATATAACACAACATGAGAATTTTATTCTTCATGGCATGCATAGCTATTGCTAACATAATGTGGCTTAAGATGGTAAATAATCCTTATAAACATTAAAAACACCTAATTAAGACAAATGAACAGCTTGTTAAAATTCTGGTATTGCAATTGTGGTTGGAACGAAAACCAGCATACACAGGGGTACTCCAGAACCAGGGTTGAGAACCACTGGGTTAGGAGATCAATGAATCGGCTCACCACGTGATGCAGTAAGGGCCTGTTAGAACCCAGCTTGGTTCCTTGTAATCCAAGTCAGGACAATGTAGGAACTCACCAAGACAACAAGTATTTTACTATAGGAAGTCAATGTGGGAACATCACTGAGACGCAACACAAGTTTGCGGCACAGCGACCTTCGACACACTGGTCATCTAATCAGGCTTAAATACACTCAGAGGCCATATCCTCTGTGAGGGCATATCTCTTTTGCTCCAGAATGACATGTGCTTTTGTTCATCAACACACGTGATCAATCATGCCCGATACCTTATGGCACCTAGATGTCCGGTCAGCGAGGGCAGAGGCCTGTCCGATCTCGGCCGCTGCCCTCCGGCCGTACAATTGATCGGCCGCCCCGATGATCAGCTGCTACACTAAATCATTGATCAATACACATGCATGCTTAACTACTCTTTTAGGACAAAACAACAAACGCATCAGGCCATAATCAAATTGTCCTTGGCCGCTGCGCGGCTGAATCTTCTCCGACTGCCAGAAACCACAATTAAGGCTTACATTTCATGCTGTGGATGCAAAATTTAATCTTAAAAGATCTGTCACAAAAATCATACCTTCACGATACCTTCCTAGACAGTATCTCTTCATTAATTTGGCACCATTACATCATTATAATTTATTATCTGCAATGTCCAATAAAATAGTAAATCTCTTCTTTCAGAAAGAGATTTACTGGTTTGGTAATCCACAAGTTCTAGCTATTCTTATCAGGTTAAAAGACCTTGTGAGGTCCCACATACATGGCAAGTTACAAGTACCTTTAAGGCTGAAGAATACTTACACATGACACTTACACTTACTTTTTTCTTACCTTACACTTACTTACTGACTCACTCTGAGCGGCTATCTACATAGCCCCCCAGATCTAATAGTCCGACTTAAAAATTGACCTACATGAGTTGACTTTACAATACAACTATGGTTATCCCAGCCCAACTATATAAAAAAAAAGAAAAAAAATGGGTTTTACTGAAATTCAATAACACTTGAACATGAATGTTATGTCCCTTTGCCCACTGTACAAGCCTCTGGAGGCAGTGTTATGATCTGGGGTTGCTTCAATTGGTCAGGTCTAGGCTCAGCAACGTTATGCAGCAATAAAATGAAGTCAGCTGAGTACCTGAATGTACTGAATGACCAGGTTATCCCATCAATGGGCATATTCCAGGACGACAATGCCAAGATTCGTCGGGCTCACATTGTGAAAGAGTGGTTCAGGGAGCATGAGGAATAATTTGTAACATCCGCCGTTTCCCTCCAGTCCACCTTCCTTTCGTTTCCTTTGTATTCCCATTCCTTGTGATCCATGTCATGTTTTCCAGTTTACCCTGTTCATCTGTTCCGTGTATTCGTGTGCAGGCTGGGCGTGGTCCCCATTAGTTCCCTGTTTCTCCCCTTGATTTGCCAGCCTATCATGTCTCCTGCTCACTCACATTCCTCACTCCTTCCAGTTATTCAATTAGTTCCTTCACCTGTTCCCTGCACTATTTAGTTTCTCCTTTCACGCCTTTTCGTTGCCAGTTTGTTTTCTCTGCCCTGTTTGAGATCACTCCCGGCCATTCTGATTTTTGATCCCGCTTGTCTTGTAACCTGTTTGTCTGTTCTTTATTCAGCCCGTCCGTCCAGCCTGCCTCCTGCCTGCCCCAACCAGCCCTGACTCCTCACCAGCCCCGCTTAGTTCGCCAACCCCGTATCCAGCCTTCCTCCCTTTATTTACCTGCCTATTGCTTGCCTCTAATAAATATTCTCCCGAGTGGAGTTTTTGCATCGAGTTCTGTCTCAGAACTCAGAGTGTTGCGTTTGGGTCCAGTCCTGTACACTGCCTTAACATCCTTTTCACACATGAATTGGCCTTACCTTAGAGCGATAGTTCGCATGTTTTAGACCCAGGTCCGCTGAGCTACTTACCACGAATTATGTCATACGTTGGGGAACATATGGGGCTCAGGCTCAGGACCTCCTGTCTCGAGTATGCGTAGCTAAATCTCTGTTAGCCGTTAGCTTTGTTAGCCAAATAACATTGATTTAATGGGGGCTTATGGTCACTCCGACAGCTACTTATCAAAGACACTATTAATACAAACTTAAACACTTTGTATGTTTATTTGTTTGCACATATACATGCATTGTAATCGAAACGTGCCAATATAGCCAAACAACGGCATTATTAGTTCGTTTTGGACCACTTGCCGTTTTTTTTTTTTTCTACTGTTTTTTCAAGTCGCAGCAAATAGGCTAACAACGGACAACTGTAGCGAGCGAAAACTCTACATTCGCTCGATGAATTACTAAACACATTTCAAAATCAGCTTCTAACAGCTTCATATACAAAACGAGTCCTGGTCTTATTTTATTTTGCATATTTGCGGTTGTTGGTCAAATAAACCTCTCACTGCGGAGTAGTAAGAACGAATCTCCGTTTGAGAAAGAGGGGCGTACCTGTTTACATTGTAAATCTAACTAAAACGAAGTATTTATTATTAAGTAATTAACGTTACACTCAAAACACACTGGTGCACCACCAATTGTCATTAGCCCGTTGGCCTACTCTCCGCTGATAATAGCTACAGCATCAGCCAGTAGCCACTCCCTCTCTTTCTACTTTCGCAATATCGATATGCATATTTTCGGGTTCAAACTGTAACCCTGAAGACCACTTGAAAAATTAAAGTAATCTTCAGTATAGTCATCACTGCTACAAGACATATTCAAATATAGTCCACAAAAATTGGATCATTAGGTAGCTAGTCTGTGTCAACTGGTGCCAACGTTGTTTATAAAGATGACGCTATCTATGTACCGTTCCCAAACATCTGCTGGCATGGTCAGCTGTCGTGCAACCGGGAGTTGTAAACTAGGTGTGAAGTACAATCGTGTAGATATGGCAAGTGGTCCAAAACGAACTAATAATACCGTTTTTTGGCTATATTGACGCGATTTGATTACAAGGTATGCATTTATGCAAGCAAATAAACATACGATGAACTGTTTAAGTTTGGTTTATTAATAGTGTCTTTGATAAGTAGCTGTGAGGGAGAGACCATAAGCCCCCATTAAATCAATGGTATTTGGCTAACAAAGCTAACAGAGAATGAGCTACGCGTACTCGAGACAAGAGGTCCTGAGCCTGAGCCCCATATGTTCCCCAATTTATGACATAATTCGTGGTAAGTGGCTCAGCGGACCTGGGTCTAAAAAATGCGAACTATCCCTTTAACCCCATTGAAAGTATTTGGGATGTGCTGGAGAAGACTACGGAGTGGTTCGACTCTCCCGTCGTCAATACAAGAACTCTGGACGGAAATAAATGTTGTGACGTTGCATAAGGTTGTCGAAACAATGCCACGACGAATGCGCGCCGTAATCAAAGCTAAAAGTGGTCCAACGAAATATTAGTGTGCGACTTTTTTTTGGCCAGGCAGTGTAGCTAATTCTCGTTTAAATCTGGTCCTTGTGTCATATTTAAAAGGGACAGATATCTTGACTGTTCAATGAAATGCGTAACCTTCCAGTTAAGAAGCGCTTGCAGATAAGGGTGGTAAGAGAAGGGTGTAGGCCACTCTTTAGAGTTGGAAAGGATAACGCCATATGCCATACAGTTGGAGACACTACTGCTTACATTTATCCTCAAGTTGTAAAAAAAAGAAACAACAAAAATATACAAAACTGGTTTAACTGCTGTTTTCCTGCCATGTGGAGTTTCACTTTGGCAGGAAACTTTGGTGATTTTAGTCACAGAAAGGAGAAGAAGGCTATCGCTATCAGGAGCTAATGTTATGGGAGGAGACCAGCAAATATTTGCCAAGCTACGGTTGCAAATCCCATACTGTCACCCTACAACTTGCGCAATCAATGAGAAAACGTTTTGGAGAGCGAGGGCGCTGACCCAGAAGAGAGCGGTTGCCGAGGGTGCTTCCGTCACACTCTCTCGTGCATGGTCATCACCTACAGTAGGGCCCCATTCCAGCTGATAGCCCACTATGCAGCTGCAAGAGCTCTGCTGAATCTGGAGACATTCTCTAACGGAATGCTAAACTTTAAACTCAAAATGTAAACCTATAACTTGAATGGTGAGATATTTCCACACTAAATTAAATGCAAATGCTGGCCTAAATGATGGTCCTAAAAGGCACATTTCAACAACCAGGAAACAGATAGGCCTAATCTCATTTCAAAAATACAAATAAAAAAAAATACAGAATGGTATTACGATGGTTCATTATTATTCAGATGTCATTTTAAGCTTCCGATGTTCTTTCTTATTATTTTTTAAAGTTGTAACCCAATGCTGAATAAGTGTTTTGCTTCCTTATTCATTCAAGTAAATAATTTATTCCTTTATTAACATACAGTAGTCTACGGGTCAAAAAGAAGTCTGTCAAAAGAGGTTGCTTTCAAAAATAATGAAATTAAGTTTCTAAATATCAAACAATTGACTATAAAGAGCAATAAACAATAAAAAACAACTACAAACCCCAATTCCAAAAAAGTTGGGAGTGTATAACATGTAAATAAAAACAGAAAGCAATGATTTGCAAATCCTTTTTGACCTGTCTTCAAGATATTTAATGTTTAACTAATCAACTTTAGTTTTTTGTAAATATACGCCCATTCTAAATTTGATGCCTGCAACACATCCCAAAAAAGTTGGACAGGGGCATGTTTACCACTGTGTTATATCACCTTTCCTTTTAACAACACGCAGTAATCTTTTGGGAACTGAGGACACCAATTGTTGTAGTTTTGAAAGTGGATTTTTTTCCATTCTTGCGTGATCTAAGACTTCAGCTGCACAACAGTCTGGGGTCTCCATTGTCGTATTTTGCGCTTCATAATGCACCACACATTTTAAATGGGAGACAGGTCTGGACTGCAGGCAGGCCAGTCTAGCACCCGCACTCTCTGACTACGAAGCCACGCTGTTGTAACACGTGCAGAATGTGGCTTGGCATTGTCTAGCTGAAATAAGCAGGGACGTCCCTGAAAAAGACATTGTCTAGATGGCAGCATATGTTGCTCCAAAATGCATATGTACCCTTCAGCGTTAATGGTGCCATCACAGATGTGCAAGTTACCCATGCCATGGGCACTAACACACCCCCATATGACAGATGTTGGCTTTTGAACCTTGCGTTGGTAACAATCGGGGTGGTCCTTTTCCTCTTTGGCCCAGAGAACATGATTCCAATTATTTTGGGAAATAATGGACAAGCTGGACTCGTTAGACCACAGCACACTTTTCCACTTCGCCTCAGTCCATCTCAGATGAGCGAGCCCAGAGAAGTCGGCGGCGTTTCTGGATGTTGTTGATATATGGCTTACGATTTACGTAGTAGAGTCTTAACTTGCATTTGTAAATGCAGCGACAAACTGTGTGTACTGACAACGGTTTTCCGAAGTATTCACGAGCCCACGTGGTTATATTTATTACAGAAGCATGTTGGTTTTTAATGCAGTGCTGTCTGAGGGATTGGTTTTCGGCCTTGCCCTTTACAAACAAAACTTTCTCCAGATTCTCTGAATCCTTTAATAATATTATGGACTGTAGATCATGAAATTCCTAAATTCCTTTCAATCGCGCGTTGAGAAATGTTGTTCTTAAACTGTTGGACTATTCACTCATGCAGTTTTTTTTGCATAGTGGCCAACCGCGATCCATCCTTGCTTGTAAAAGCCTGAGCCTTCATGAATGCTCCATTTATTTATACCCAGTCATGATAGCATCACCTGTTACCTATTCACCTGCTCACCTGCAAAATGTTCCAAACAGGTGTTTTTTAATCATTCCACCACTTTACCAGTCTTTTTTTTTGGGAACGTGTTGCAGGCATCAAATTCAGAATTACCGTACATTTACAAAAATCAATAAAGTTGATAAGGTAAAACATTAAATATATATTTTTTTACAATTAAATATATGTAAGAGAATTTACAAATCACTGCTTTCATTTGTATTTTTACATACATTTGCATTTTCCATACTTTTTGGAATTGGGGTTTGTAAATCAAATCAAATCAATATTTGTGGTGACCACCCTTTGCTTTTAAAGCTGCATCAATTCTCTTATAAAACTGCATGAGAGTGTACCTGAAAAAATCAGCTGGTGTGTTGTACCACACATCTTGGGCACAGTTCTGCAGATTTTGGCTGTCTCGCTTGCTTCTGTCTGTCCAGGTAATCCCAGACAGTCTCAATGATGTTGAGGTCAGAGCTCTCTGCCATACCATCTGTTGCACAACTCCTTGTTCTTTTCTCTAAAGATAGTTCAATTAATTTTTTGGAAAATATTATGTTTGTAAATCTAAAATTTGCTATTTTCTACTGACACACTAATTCAGTATACAGTCACTATAAAAAATTTAAACGACTGAGAAAAAAGACGCACCAAAAACCAGAATAACGGTACAAGGCTAATTGCCAGTCCCCACAGCACAGTGAGGCTTTGTGACTCAATAGGTGGCGCTCCGCCGCGCTGTCAATCACAGCAAGTACAGAACAAACGGTTAAAACTCAATCTACCGCCACAAAATACACGAATGGAAAATCAAATGGAGGTCAACTTTATAAAAATCTGGTTTTCTTTACAGAAGTCGCAGTATTTCCAAACATTGGACCGACCCCCCCCTCCCAACCCGAAGCCTGGAAGTGTCGGACCCGTTACACACAAACACCCATCGGTAAACAATGTAATCACGCTTGGACAGGTAACAACGTTACCGCCAGCCAATGTATCGCCACGTTCACGTTACATCGTTTATTTTCAGCAACAAGGATCGGATAACTGAACATTAGTTAATAGTATAAGGTGGTCGTGTCGACCATTCACAGGCTAACTAGCTTTGCAACCCATTCTTTAAGTTTAAACCAGCTTTGTAACGTCACAAGTTTTAGTTAGCTGACTAGCTAAGTAACGTTACCCAAACTGGAGCGATCCTGCATATTTCAACATGTGTTGCATTCTGAAGTTAACGGTTAGCTAAGTAATGTCTATAGACCGCTAACGTTACAGCTATACATAGTAACTTCCCAGCTAACGTTACTAGCTACCTTGCCTAACGTTAACACAAACTGTGGTGGGTCTAGTCATCTAATAACCGCGTTAGCTCAAGCATTTAGCAAACGCTAGCTTCCAATATGTAGCATTATCCACCTTCTTCCTCCGTTTGTGTCCACTTACCTGGTACAGCAGGTTCCCAGGACGTAGCAAGGGGATAGTCTGCTAGTTACTCAAGTGAGCCTACGCAGCCTGCGAGCCTGGTATTGTATCCTAGCGCTGCGCCAAGACGTGGATCTGCCACCAAAGAATGGTTTTGGTTTTAGCACCAGCAGCAGGAATGACCGTCAGCAGGCCACTGCACAAGTCACCAGGAAGCTGGCAAGCTTGTTACCGTGCAGTGTCAGACAATTCTCCGTACAGGAAGGAGAAAATAATAATGAAAATAATAATAATAATGATCTCTTCCCCACTTCTGCACTCACTGTTGTGTTAGAGTCCCGTGCTTCAAGGCTGCTTAGTGAACCACCCCCACCCACCCCCCCCAGTACCTAAAACAGTAAAAGTCAAAACCACCACCACAATCGTATCGTAATTTTCTTGCCAAAAAATGTTTCCTTCACAGTACTTACGTTCCCCGTCCCTACTGACACCTGCTGGCACAGAGAGGTAAAACGCACTGTTTATACCCATTCATTGGTGGATCGGAATACATTCCCGTTTTATTTGAAACAATCGCTTCATCAAAGGTAAACCATTGGCGTAAATACTATATGAGGGAATTCTCTGTTGTTAAGGACTTTTGTCGTATGTATTTAACAAAAACATTACTTTAAAGGAAGCGATACGTCATTCTTAGCAAAGTACCTTTGAATGATCAACATGTTAAATTATTTATTTAACTCATGCAAACTAGCCTACAACAATACACTTCTACAAGTACCTGTTTCCGTGTATTAAAGTACCTGTCCATTTACGGTTTGTTTTTAGGTTAACAAAATATATTTTCCCGTTACTGTAGTTCCATTTTATAGAATGCTTATTGCAACAATAAAATTCTGGTAGACAGGTTCAAAGTACAATGAACAACCATGTACAGTGATTATAAAAAATGAACCTGCATGGAAAAAAAGATTTCAAAACAGACGATCATAAGTGTACTACTGTTACAATTAGTCAAACAACCCCAAGAAACGTTAAATCATATTTCATTAGCCAACAACGACACAGGTATGGTCACATAGGAGAATTAAAATATCTGCGAATCAATAGCTTGTATGCTTCATTGAGCATTTCACAACAAGATCACCCAAACCTGCGAGCAGGACTGGCAGCCAGCGCTTTCCATAGAGGACTATACCGCGTCGAAAAGTAATTCTGAAATTATACTGATGGCTCCCCCTATAATTCCTTACACGGAAAACGTGTGCCCCCTGCTCAAGAAATGGGAAATCCAGTTCACCAAACTCGACACAAGCAGAACGGTCAGTAATGATAGCCCAGAGTCAGACTATATTACTTCCTGCTTAGTTTACTTTCAGTTGCTCGCGGCCACGCTTTTCAATTGATGAAATGAATAGGAAGCTGACAAAGGGTTGTTCTCAATCGCAATTTAGATTACAAAAAAACATAAAAACACAACATGTTCAGACCTGGTTTTATATAAAAAGGCAGTTAAAGACTTGAGCACAAAAATATAGCAAATGTGATAAAATACAGTAAAAAAACATGCTGCAGTTTACAGAAATTCAAAGCAGACTGAACCAGTCACACTGATGAAATATCTAATAAGAAGCAATGCTGTCCACTTACAGAAAAAGTGATAACAATATTAATGGTGGTGATTAAACTTTACCAAGAGTGTACTTAACAGATCTTCATCTGTGATAAACAGTGCCATATTCAGAAAAATTAATGGTTGCTCTTAGTACCATATATATATAAACTGTATAGAGCTACCCCCTCTCTCTTCCAAATTTGTGAGGGTTACTCTTTTGGTTCCAAGAACCCTGAAACAAAACACAAAAGTACAGAACATTCACTTATTGGCACCTATAGTAAGGGCCTTCTCTGGAGAAAAAAACCCCCCATACACAACAATATTAACACAGACGCACTCATACACACATTATTTTTTCTTTTTTTCTTCTTTCTGAGAACATGCAATACTTTCATCGTTAACCCAAAAAAAGGGTTTGATTGGCACACAAATTAAAATACAAACTAGGTACTCCCGACAAGTGTCTGATCATTTTTGATACATCGAGCCACTCTCCCTTGAGACCGTCTTTTAGACGACTACTCTAGATGCACTTTAATGTAACACTGACATCTGGACAGGTTTTATAGCATCTCTCCCCCTCCCCTTTCTCAAGTAAAAATGGCCATTGTGCACACCTGGAAATGCATGATTGAGTAAGAGGTCCTGTGGGATGTAGTGCACATATTTAAAAGGTTCTATCAGAAGAGCTGACAGCAGTTTAAATCTTTACAGAATGACACCAAAAATTGTGATGATTGATGAGATCTGGGGGAGGTGCGATTCTGGTCTGAAGTGGAGGATGAGCTGTTGGGTGTATAACCTTTCCGTTGTCATTTTGGGAGAATTGTAGACTGTCGGGACACCATGGTCCAATGTGCCCTTGTTCTCTGGCTTAAACAGGCAAGGTGCAGTGTTTCAAGTGACCCATTGCAAACCACAGTTAACCTTTGAACCGTAACAAGGGAAGCAAGCTTTGTGCTTTTGTAAGTCACATACAGTATGTGTAACACAAAATCCACAAAGGTGCTGGGATCCAGTTCTGCTGGGAATAGCACACGCAACATCCGCTTCCTATAAGTACCATACCACAGCCATTAACACTCCATAAGTAACGAAATGAAATATGTTTTTGGCTTCCTCACGAGAACAGTTTTCCCCAAAAACAGGCCTGAACCACAACAGAAAAAATACTGAAGAGGGTTCTGTTAACTATGTAACACAAACAACTTATGACCATCTTGTATAACTTTGGAAGTTACAAGCATATTTCCCTGACTGAGTGAAGAAAAATAAAACAAGTTGGATACTGCAGAAAAAAACCGTCCAGAATGGGCACTTCTTGGATACACAACATCCAGTCCTCTCTGTCCATTCTGTCCATGTTCATGTCCCTCTGCTCCATTACATTTTCCTCAAAGGACATTACTGTCATTATTTTTTTTAGACAAATATATAAAAACATACTCCGACAAGCCCCGAACCCCACAGTACAAAAGCTTTACATCTAGACAGATTAGGACAGTTTAAAAAAAAAAGCTTCGAAACCAACCAGCGGACTTAGTGATTTAAGGTTTGATATATGTATATATAGTATATTTTTCTTGAGCCATACATAGGGGGGGGGGGGGGGATATAGCGTGAAAGTGATATGTGAGTTTATATATGAATAGCAGGAGTTGAATGTGGGGAGTAGGCAGGGGGGAGGCAGGACAGTAGGGGATAGTGTGGGCCAGCTGTAGGACTGAGAGACAGTGGAGGGCGAGGTGGAGTGTCCCTAAGCATACGCCTGCATGCTGCTGTGGAGGGCCTGTGCCTTCTGCTCCTCCAGCTGGGCCTGCTGCTCTAGGAAGTGCGTGCGTCGAGCGGGGGGTGGGGCGTGGGCATTCCCCAGGGGGGTGGGGCTGGTGGTGACGTCAGACCAGTCCGAGTTGGAGTGGGGGGAGGATGAGGACCAGGGGTCGGGGGACTCCGGGGAGGGGGTGAGGTAAGGGTTCTCAGCGGGCTGGTGCGGTGGGTGGCCGGGGGTGGCGCTCTCTGACCCAGCTGGGGTGTAGCTGTGCTGGGAGGGAGGGGTGGGGTACTTATCCACAGGGCTCTGCTGGTAGGCCGGGAGTGGCCCGTGGGTGTGGGAGAGGGAGTGGGCGTGCAGGTAGGGAAGGGGGTGGGTCAGGGAGTGGGGGAGGCCCATTTTGGATGGTGGGTACATCAGGCCCTGAGGGCGGTGCAAGTGGGAAGGGCCCTGCTGGGGGCGGGGCTGGCCCTGGTCCTGTGTGGGCGGAGCCATCATCTGGAAGGTGACGATGGGAGGGAGCTGCTCGTGGCTCGCTGCCACGTTCATGGGGATGGGGGGGCGAGACTGGCGCCTCTGCGGAAGCCCAGGGTGCAACATGCCGAGCTGATGTGGCAGGAGCCCGAACCCAGGGCCCCCGTAGCTGTGCTGTTGGGGGTGTTCCGGCCAGCCTTGCTGTTGCTGCCCCAGCATGTGATTGACAGGCGGCAGGAGTGGCCCGAGGGCAGGCTGATTGCCCAGCATTGTGGGGGAGACAGCCGCGTTAGCGCCACCACCGCCGACAGTCTCTCCACCGTTTGCATGGGGAGACTCAAGGGAGTCAACGGGAGAAAGCGTGACCGAACTCTCCAACAGCCTCCCACCCTCGTTGCTGTCGGCTGCTCTCCCACCGTCACCCCCGGCGACAGGCCCCTCCCCTCCAGCAGGCTTCTTCCTCCGCCTGGCCTTCATGTCCTTCAGCTCCTTTGCGGCCCTGCTGCCTCCCGCTTTGGAGCCCCCGCGCCTGCTCTTCTTCCCCTGGGGGTGGGACCCCGGGATGCCTCCACACGCGAGGGCGGGGTGCGCCGAGGCCATGCCCAGGTGCCCCATGTGCGGGCTGTGAATCAGGTTGTACTGGTCCAGGAGCCGCACAATGTCGTGATGCATTCGCTCCTGCGCAGTGTCACGCGGCAGCCGGTCCATGTGGTCCGTGATGTCCCTGTTGGCGAAGTGGTCCAGCAGAATCTGGGCCGCCTTGAAACTGCCCTCGCGGGCCGCCAGGAATAGGGGCGTCTCCTCCTGGGGAAACGGAACGCACCGCGTGAGACAAAAGGACACGGAACCATAGAACGTATATAGGAACTGGAGCGGGTGGGAGGGGCCAGGCAGTGAAGCACCCGGAAGTATGCTTGCTTAGCGTAAAAGGGCTTTCTGCCCGTTGAAATCAATGGAGAAAACCAAGCTGATTTGACAACCAAAAAAAACCTAATTGGTCATTTTTGTTGTGATCACAACTGTCATTATGTGTAGCAGTTTGTGAAACAATGATCATTTTGCTACAGAAGTGTTTGGAAAATATTTATTAAAATGACATTTTCCTAAAAAAGCAGATTTTCATATGAAACGTGACGATCGTTAATCGAGTTTAAAAATATCATCTGGGAAGTTTAATTTCGCCTTCAAAGGTCTGATATTCCCCATTAATTTTAATGGGAGCTCCAATCTTTTGCGCTCACAGCCCACAGACACACGCAGTACAGGAAAAGACCAGAGGAAGTGGAGAGGACGGAGACGGACGCCTGCACACACCTTGTCGTCCTGCATGTCCCTGTTGGCTCCGTTCTTAAGCAGCACCAGGGTTGCTTCTATGTTGTTGATGGCCGCTGCCCAGTGCAGGGCTGACTTGCCTGGGGCACAGAGGGAAGACAGAGGGGGAGGGGGGGGGGGGGGGGGGTCAGTCTGGAGGTCTGTCTCAGGTCACAAACCCGTGGTTCTGTCCTCCAACACCAAGATACAGGACTTTCTGAAGCCACCAACACAGTACCTTAATCGTCTCAATGAAGCATTCAATTACCAAAAGGGTTTCACCTCATTCAAGAAGGCCTGGTGAGGGTTCTAGCCCAGCACTATGATACCGTGGTCTTCAATCAAAACCCTGATTACTTGAATCAGCTGTTTTAATGCTGGTCTAGACCATCTGTACCCATGCCGGTCCTATTCGGATAAGCTTGGAAACTGCTGGTTTAGAGTCTTTGACCAACAGTTGGTCCTTGTGTAAAGCTCATCACTGAATACTGCAGGTAAGTGTGCCTACACTGAGGCCTTAAGGGCCTGTGTAATACAGGCGTTTCCCAGGTCACATGTTCAGGGGAAACTCATGGGCCTACTCATGATGAGTTGTCAATGTGCTGGTGAATGTGCATTTGTGCCACACAGTACTAGAGTCAGTTTCTGAGTGCTCAAGGTCCTTACCATGGTCATCTACAGCATTGATGTCAGCGTGGCAGTGCACCAGCTCCTCCACCATACCCTCCACCGCCAAGCGGGCCGCCAGGATCAGGGGCGTAGTGCCGTCATTCATCCGTGCGTCCAGCTCCGTCGCACGGTTCCGTAGGAGGATCTGAGAGGAGAGGGAGGAGAGAGGGGCGTGTGAGTATGGGAGGAGGAGAGAGGGACGTGTGAGTATGAGGGAGAGGGGCGTGTCTATGGGGAGGTGAGTGACAGAAGGCCTTGGAGGACTCCTCTCACCTGGAAGACTCCCTGCGCGTCGGCGGACACGGCGGCATGCAGGGGGGTGCGGCCCAGGTGGTCGTGCGCGTTGCCGTCTGCCCCGGCGTCCAGGAGCCTCTTGGCAGCGTCTGCGCGGGAGTAGCGTGCAGCCAGGTGCAGGGCGGTCTCTCCGGTGCGGTCGGTCTGGGCCATGAGCGAGGCCCCTCCCGTGATCAGGTCGGTGATGACGGACGGCCCCGGTTCGTCTCCCCCGCTGTCCTCCTCCTCCTCCTCCCCCAGCAGGCCACAGCACTCCTGGGCCCCGCCCCCCCTCAGGGAGGCCAGCATCAGGGGCGTGAAACCGTCTAAGAGACATAAACAGACAGTACCCTCCTAAACGCACTGTAACTAGCCAGGTCCTGTAACACACTCTGGTTCACACATTCAGAAACACACACTCACACAGCATCACACACACCCTCAAGTACACACACAGGCACACACACGCACACGCGCCCTGGTACCTGGCCCTTTGACGTCCACATCCAGGCAGTCAGGATCGAGCTCGGACTGGGGCGGAGTCAGAGGGATGTCGGCGGCTTTGTGGTGCTGCAGGGTCCACTCCCGCCGGTCCACCTCTCCTCCGCCCACTCCAGCGGGCAGCAGGGGGTTGTCCTCTGTCTGCAGGGGAGGACAGGGGCGGAGACACTCAGACACAAGGACATGGAACAGGACTATACCCGCGGGAACTCATTCGGACAAACGTTACAGCGGAAACACAGGTAACTGAGCTATGAGAGAGACCCTCCACTTCTCACCTTAATTTTCTTGCGCTGGCAGTTCTCCTCAGGCCAGCGCTGGTTCTGGCTGCAGTCCACCATCCCTCCATCTTTCGACTTCACAACGCTCCTGACAGACGTAGAAGAGGGATGGGGTTTGTGAACTTACACCACGTGGAACAGGTTTAGCGTAGCATCAGTGTCTCAGTGCAGATGTGAACACCGAGACGCCATGTACAAAAAAAACCTTTTCATGATTAGCACGTTTAGCACGACCAATGCTCAGTCCGGGTCTTAAACTTGGAATAACTCACTTCAGGGCTAAGTCGTCCTGGCCCAGGGGCTCGCTGCGTTTGCGGTCTTTGAGGAAGAATCCCTCAGGGAGCCACAGCCGGGCGCTCTTGCGCTTGCGCTTGACGGCCAGCACAAATATCAGCACAAACAGGAGCACCACACCCAGCACAGCGGCAAGCACGTACAACAGGAACGACGGCTTGTGATCCCCGGGAACGCCTGCGGGGGGAGGGGGTTAATACGGTTAACACTTTCACACCGGCACGCGTTCCGTTCTCTGTACACGTGTTCAAGGCTAAAACAATGGGGGTCGATGAAGGGCTGACTCACTGTCCACAGAGACCAGGGGGTAGGGCAACGGGGCTTTAATGTGCTGGGCAGCGATGTAGGAGGCCGCCTGGTCCGTGCTGGAGAAGCACTCATTACTGCTCTGCGCGCACTGCCGGTTGTCGATCTCCAGGTGCACTATGGACCTGCAAGAAGCACCAGAAGCTTTGTCACTCGTTGACCTCTGTAATTACTTATTAGGAAGTTATACAAGATATAAAAATAAGGTGAACTGGTTTTTAAGAAACATCAAACCATTCGGTGTTTGATGTTTCTTAAAAACCAGTTCACCTTATTTTTATATCTTGTATAACTTCCTAATTTGGTTGGATTAAAATGGAAAAACATGCAATAAACATAATGCGTTTTTCAAAAGTCCTGTACCAAATTAGTATACAAAGGTGTTGTGTGGGGTAATTTTTACCTCAGGCTCTGTAGCTGTACAAAACAAGAAAATACTGATTATTATTATTTATTTTTTTGGGTGGGTGATTCTGGACTTTCCCATAAAGTTTTTAATCTTCACAACATTCACATATCTCCACCTCTAAAATTAGAAGTTTCACAGATTTTAGGGATACAAGGCTAGTCAATTGGGAGACATTAGAAGGCACAAAGTTTCATTTTGACCCCAAACATAAAATGTGTCATAAAATGTCAACATAATAGGAGGGTTAAATACAAAAACGCACAAAAATTCAACATTCAAATTACAATTAGTCTTAATTTCCTATTGTGAAAACAACATATCCAGAGACGAGGTAAAAGGAGGGGAGAGGAGAGCGAAG
The DNA here is from genome assembly GCA_022702515.1 of Ilyophis sp. 1 JC-2022. Classification (NCBI taxonomy): domain Eukaryota; kingdom Metazoa; phylum Chordata; class Actinopteri; order Anguilliformes; family Synaphobranchidae; genus Ilyophis; species Ilyophis sp. 1 JC-2022. The sequence continues at coordinate 134,161,279 of CM040395.1, forward strand.
GTCACGGAGGTCCTTACCCAATCACCTCCTTCCCCTGCTCCCGTTTTGCCCTGTGCAGAAGCGGCGTGGCTCCGCCCTGGCCCCGCCGCCGTCCCTCCCCCTCAGGGCCGTAGTAGGGGAGCACCATGGGCCTCTGCTGGCCGTCCCTCTTGACGCGCAGGTTGGAGCGTAGCAGCACGCTGAGGGAGCGCAGGAAGGCCTGCAGGTCCTCCAGGAGCTCCTCCGGCTGCAGCAGCACCACCAACACCAGCGTGCCGTCCACCACCCGCTCCGCCTCCCCGCCCGCGCAGTCCAGCCCATCCCAGCCGCACGCCTCCGTATTGCAGCCGTGGTCGCAGTGGCCGTTGCCGTAGTGATTGGCGCAGTACTGGTCATACCTGAGGGGGAGGGAGGAGTTAGGGAGAGGGCGGAGTTGAAAGGAGGATGTTTTGAGCCCCACCCCGACATCAGTTTACATTAGGGGTGTCAAACTCAGGTCCTGGAGGGCCTAAGGTTTGCGTGGTTTCCTTTCAGTCAGCCTTGGAAACAAGGTGTGTGGACCAGTTATCCAATCAATGACTACGGGTGCATTTGTTTATTAGCTCTTAGAGCGCACTCAGTGCCCTCGTCGTTCGGAAATTCAGAGCACTGTGCCCTCGGAATGCGCAGAGCACGCGCTGGACGATCTGGCTCACGAGACGGTTTATCCGAGCGTCTGTATGTACAAATAAAAAAAATGGCTGAAGTTTATTCTAACGTAACTGCCGTTCATAAATTAAAGGATTTCTGTGCACTCTGACGCTCGATCCACAGAACTGCTCTGAAATCAGAGCAGATTTTCAGAGTGAATTTACAAACACACCATATTTAGAAACCAGCAGACACTGTGGCCCTCCAGTCTCACACCCCTTATGTTTAAATAACCACTGGAAATGGTAAAAAGAAATGTGCTCAGCACCATGTAATAATAACAAAAACTGGGTGCTGAATACGACAGAAAGTACAAAATCAATGAGTCACTTTCACTGAAAATATAAAATTTTGCACAAAATTAAATAGTTTCATAAAATTTAGTGCGATATTAAATATTTTCATTGGGAGTGCTGTCCTGGATTTAGGACCACCATTCCGAGCTCCGCCCACCTGCAGGGGTTGCTGGCGGCCTGACACTCGAAGCTGTCGAAGAGACAGTCGGGGTTGTCGCACTGGGGGTCGCAGCGGCCGTTTCTGAAGAGCTCCCAGCAGGCCACGCCGGCGGTGCAGTTGTCCCAGGGGTTGAGGCGGTGCAGAGAGCAGTCCCCCCCGTCCCAGTCGCACTCGTGCCGGTTGCACTGCGGGTCGCACACGCCCTCCCCGGACCGCTGGGCGCACTCCAGGTAGGAGCAGGGCGCGGCACGATCCTCCCCCGCCTTCTCGCACTGCTTGCCCGAGAATGGGGAGGGGCAGTGGCAGGCGTACTGGGCGGGGCCGCGGGGGTCCCCCAGGCAGGTGCCGCCGTTTTGGCAGGGCCGGGACTGGCAAGCCTGGGCCGCCTCGCAGCGGGCCCCGTAGAAACCCGACGGGCAGCGGCACCGGGGCACGCCTCCTCCCGCCGTCTCCTGGCAGCGCCCGCCGTTCTGGCAGCGCAGGTGGGCGCACGTGTACCCCTCCACCTCCCCACAGCTGAAGCCAGAGAAGCCCTGAGAGGAGAGAGGAGAGATGAAGCGCATACACCCGGCACATCTTCACTTACAGACGTCAGGACTCTCACGCACGCACAAATGCACAAACAAGCACACACCTGCTGCACTATACAAGAAGCTGTGTATATTACCTATGCCAGTGGTCCCCAGCCCTGTTCCTGGAGATCTACCGGCCTGCAGGTTTGCATTAAAACCCTCATTTGGCACACCTGATTCTACCAATTAGCAGCTCAGAGATCTCTAAACATTGAATGCATGTTTTGTTAGGGTTGGAGTGAAAACCTACAAGACGACAGAAACAGGGTTGGGGACCCAGGCTCTGTTTTAATATACACTGGGTAGGTCGTTTATATAAACGTATAGATATCCGGATGCGAGCTGTACACATGGATGTATAGCCTGCCTACAAATGTGTACAACTACAAGCTTGTATATCACAGAGGCAATATGTGAATTCTTGCACAGAGGAAAGCAACTCTCAACCACTTCCTCGTCCTAGTTCTTTTTTTAAAGGTACCAATCTGTGAAAGCAGGGAAGACATTTCGTACATGTTCTTTTTCACTAAGGTGCAGTTAGGTTCAGTACAGCGTTTGAGGGTCCCCGAGTGTGTACGGGAGTTGTGCACACTAGCGCGTGGCACACGGCATGCAGTGTGGCTCTGTGCGGAGTCCTACCTGGTCTCCGCTTCCTCATCCCTTCCACAGGCAGCATGAGGACAAGACCGAGAGTTTGGAATGAGAAGCGTTTAAGCGGACAGTTACACAGGGACACCCCCCCCCCCCCCCCCAACAACGGCAGAGGGGACGTGCGTACCCCAGACTGACCCGCGTGGCGGGACTCACCGGCTTGCAGGCGCAGCTGTAGCCGTGCACCGTGCTGCTGTTCATAGAGCAGATGGCCCCGTTGCGACATGGTCTGGACAGACACAGGTCCACCATGAGCTCGCAGTGCCGCCCTGAGGTGGAGGGAAAAAGAGAGGGATAGAGAGAAAGAGGTAAAGGAGGAGGCCGAGAGAAAGGGGCGAGACGAAGAAAGGGTTTAAAAACAGGAAGCATATTTCGATGCACAGATGGAGCGCAGTGATTGGCCCAGCATACCTTTGAACCTGATCGATGTGCACATTGCCATTAGGTGCGCACTAGCACAGGCAGGTTTGCCAGCGTACCTGTGTACTGGCCAGTGTAGTTATGTGTATGTGTGCGTCTGTATATTTCAGTGTTTGTGCCTGTGCGTGCGTGTATGTACGTAAAGGCCCACTCAGTCATTTTGGTCGTTAATAAATGGTTTACAGCAAGTAAAAAGATGTAGAATTGTTCTCCTAAAAAAAATACTATAAAGATCCTAATGAAAAGCACTTCAAAAGGAAAAATAAGTATTTAAAATTTCCCTGTTCATCTTCTACCATTCATTCTTCTTCTTAGTTTTTGATATCTGAGCGTTTTTTGTAGTCGTTAAATAGCTCATCACCATAGAAACTACCCCCTCCGAAGTACTTCGTTTCCTGGTGCGCAATTTTCTGTGATTAGCAACCAAAATTACGGAGTGGCCCTTTAAGTTTGTGTGCGCACATACATCATAGTATCAGTGTATGTCCGTATGTACACTTGCATGTATTTTAGTGTGCGCACTATGTATGTAAGTGTACGAGTGTGTGTATTTAAACGTGTGCAAGAGCGCGCGGGAGTGCGTGTGTACCCGCGTAGCCCAGGCGACAGCGACACTGGTAGTCATTGGGCAGCTGTACGCAGTCCAGGGTGCCGGCAGAGCTGCAGGGTCCAGACAGGCACTCGTTGATGTCTCCCTCGCAGTACTCGCCCGTGAAGCCCGGCGGACAGGAGCAGGTGAAGCGGCCCAGGCCATCCGTGCACTCGCCCCCGTTCAGACAGCGCGGGCCCTCGGGGGCCTGCGCCGGGTCGCACTCGTCAATATCCACCTCGCACCGCTGACCTGCAGGAGCCACAGAGGACAGTCAGCACTCATTGAACAAATATTTAAAGTGAACTGAATCAAACCGCTCAAGTTACCAGAAGGTTCTGAAATGCCCACCACGAACCAACAGACACTCACAAACTTAAAGAAAAAGCAAACAGTCATAATCTTGAAAAAGAACGTGAAGCAAATTAACATATACACAATACACGCACACACAACCCTACACACCGCGTGTTCCTGGTGGACAGGCACAGGAGAAGTGGTTGACCAGGTTAATGCAGATGCCCCCATGCAGGCAGGGGTGGGACTGGCAGTCATCAACATCATACTGGCAGTTCACCCCCTGGTACCCGTCTTTACACTGAGAGAGAGAGAGAGAGAGAGAGAGAGAGGTCTGATTTTGACTCTGGTACCCATCTTTACACAGAGAGTGAGAAAGAGGTCTAATTCGCAGGTTGGTGTTATACGTTATTGAAATGTCTTCTGAGGGCAGCATTGCAAACCTTACCGTAACCTTCTCGCTGATTGGATGGCTGAGACAACCAATCACATGCAATGCTGCCCTCAGAAGACATTTCAATATATATAATTCCAACCTGCTCCGATTCATCCCTTGGTACTCATCTTTACACTGACAGAGAGAGGGTCTGTTTCTTAACCTGGTACCCCATCTTTAGTGAGAGAGAGTGAGAGAGGTCTGATTAACCCCCTGGTACCCATCTTTACCCCGAGAGACAGAGATACAGTTTTCACTGGGATCTGCTTTAGTAACAGTAAGGTTCTGCAATGGGAGTGTGGACTGTGAGGCGTTTAGGAGGGTGAAGGCAGGTTCTATGTCACGTATACGCGTAGTGTTCCCTGACGATACCTGGCACTCGTATATTCCCAGGTAGTCCACACAGGTGGCGCCGTTGCGGCAGGGGTTGGGCTTGCACTCGTTCACCTCCTCCTGGCAGTAGCTGCCGGTGTACCCGGGCTGGCACTCGCAACGGTGACTGTGCCCCTCATCCAGGCAGCGGCCCGCGTGCTGGCACACCCTGTCCACCCGTACACCTGCCAGGGACACGCACACTTCCTCAGAAAGACCATCACCAACCGTACAGGCACAGGTAAGCATGTGAAGTACTGCTCGTCTGTGGACTGGTATATTTGTGTGTGTGTGTGTGTGTGTGTGTGTCTATGCATGTCTGAGCATGCGTGTGTGTATGTGTGTGTATACATTAGTGCTGACAATTGAACTTGTTTGAATCTCAGGAATATTTTAAATGTTGAATATGTAATTAAGGGTTTGAATTCGTCATCCCACAAATATGGAGCCCAGTTGCAATGTGCGCTCATCCGTGTTGTGCTCATGGTAACGCACAATATCAAAAAGACCGATAAACAACAAGCCATGTTATGGTTTTGTTCATGTGTGGGTTATGCTATCTATGTAGCCTGTAGGCTATATATTCTAAATGGAGGGCCCAACAAACATCCCACTCCACTCCACTGCAGGAGAGCCATTTGGAAATATTACCGGTGCTACGCCATTGGATACAAAACAATAACCAAAGAGAAAGACGCCTGCAAGGTATGCAAGCGGCAACTGCCCTACTACCCCTCCCAAGGCTGCCGTTTTACCCCTCCCAAGGCTGCTGTTTTACCCCTCCCAAGGCTGCTGTTTTACCCCTCCCAAGGCTGCTGTTTTACCCCTCCCAAGGCTGCCGTTTGACCCCTCCCAAGGCTGGGTCAGTCCAGTTTAGTCTAAGTAAGCCATGTTATAGTTGAAGAATTAATGATGGACTTGTGGGTTATAATTTTTCTTTTGTTTAAGAAAAAGTGTAGATCTACAGAGTAATTTTACTGCTGTGAACGGCATTATTGGCATTGTTATGATCTTCCCTGGTTTGTACAAATTCAAACTAATTTCTCTTTTACGAGATATTAATTCAAACTTAATTTTTGTAAATTCATTTTTGCGTGTGTTAGGTTATATGTGTGTGAGTTTCTGTGTGCGTATGTGTGTGTGTGTGTGTGTGTGTTAGGTTATATGTGTGTGAGTTTCTGTGTGCGTATGTGTGTGTGCGTGTAGCATCCTCTCACTCTTGCGGGCAGCTATGGCCTGACAGGACAGGTTGGGGATGTCACAGTACAGCCCGGTCCAGCCCACAGGACATCGGCACTTCCAGGAAGTCCCGTTGTGAACACAAGTCCCACCACTCCGGCATGGATTCTGACTGCACAAGTTAACAGGGTGCTGGAGAGAAAGAGAGGGCGGGAGAGAAAGAGAGGGAGGGAGAGAAAGAGAGGGCGGGAGAGAAAGAGGGGGCGGGAGAGAAAAATGCTTTTTTTATTAGTCACTGCAGTTATTGTGGTCATAAATAATATGAACTCGTATAAATTATTTATTAATTTGTTCCCCCTGTTATTATTAATGACACTGTCATCATTTATTAACTAACAGCATTAGCACAATGCCAGTAAAACATTTTTAGTGAGAACATTATTCCAGACAATAAATCTGCTCCCTTTATTGAAGAGTCAGATTTACTGCCGAACACAAGAGAACAAAAGGTCATGGGAGAGAGAGACACAGGGAGAGTGAGAGAGAGACACAGGGAGAGTGAGAGAGAGAGACACAGGGAGAGTGAGAGAGAGAGACACAGGGAGAGTGAGAGAGAGAGACACAGGGAGAGTGAGAGAGAGAGACACAGGGAGAGTGAGAGAGAGAGACACAGGGAGAGTGAGAGAGAGAGACACAGGGAGAGTGAGAGAGAGAGACACAGGGAGAGTGAGAGAGAGAGACACAGGGAGAGTGAGAGAGAGAGACACAGGGAGAGTGAGAGAGAGAGACACAGGGAGAGTGAGAGAGAGAGACACAGGGAGAGTGAGAGAGAGAGACACAGGGAGAGTGAGAGAGAGAGACACAGGGAGAGTGAGAGAGAGAGACACAGGGAGAGTGAGAGAGAGACACAGGGAGAGTGAGAGAGAGAGACACAGGGAGAGTGAGAGAGAGAGACACAGGGAGAGTGAGAGAGAGAGACACAGGGAGAGTGAGAGAGAGAGACACAGGGAGAGTGAGAGAGAGAGACACAGGGAGAGTGAGAGAGAGAGACACAGGGAGAGTGAGAGAGAGACACAGGGAGAGAGAGAGAGACACAGGGAGAGTGAGAGAGAGAGACACAGGGAGAGAGAGAGAGAGACACAGGGAGAGTGAGAGAGAGAGACACAGGGAGAGTGAGAGAGAGAGAGACACAGGGAGAGTGAGAGAGAGACACAGGGAGAGTGAGGAGAGAGAGAGACAGCGGGAGTGTGCGAGAGAGAGACACCGGGTGTGTGTGAGAGAGAGAGACTGTGTGAGTGAGAGAGAGAGACACAGGGAGAGTGAGAGAGAGAGACACAGGGAGAGTGAGAGAGAGAGACACAGGGAGAGTGAGAGAGGAGAGAGAGAGACACAGGGAGAGTGAGAGAGAGAGACACAGGGAGAGTGAGAGAGAGAGACACAGGGAGAGTGAGAGAGAGAGACACAGGGAGAGTGAGAGAGAGACACAGGGAGAGTGAGAGAGAGAGACACAGGGAGAGTGAGAGAGAGAGACACAGGGAGAGAGAGAGAGAGACACAGGGAGAGTGAGAGAGAGAGACACAGGGAGAGTGAGAGAGAGAGACACAGGGAGAGTGAGAGAGAGAGACACAGGGAGAGTGAGAGAGAGAGACACAGGGAGAGTGAGAGAGAGAGACACAGGGAGAGAGAGAGAGAGAGACAGAGGGAGAGAGAGAGAGACACAGGGAGAGTGAGAGAGAGAGACACAGGGAGAGTGAGAGAGAGAGACACAGGGAGAGTGAGAGAGAGAGACACAGGGAGAGTGAGAGAGAGAGACACAGGGAGAGTGAGAGAGAGAGAGACACAGGGAGAGTGAGAGAGAGAGACACAGGGAGAGTGAGAGAGAGAGACACAGGGAGAGTGAGAGAGAGAGACACAGGGAGAGAGAGAGAGAGACACAGGGAGAGTGAGGTAGAGAGAGAGAGACACAGGGAGAGTGAGGTAGAGAGAGAGAGACACAGGGAGAGTGAGGTAGAGAGAGAGACACAGGGAGAGTGAGGTAGAGAGAGAGACACAGGGAGAGTGAGGTAGAGAGAGAGACACAGGGAGAGTGAGGTAGAGAGAGAGACACAGGGAGCGTGAGAGGGAGGGAGAGAGAGAGAGTGGGAGAGGTAGAGAGAGAGTGGGAGAGGTAGAGAGAGAGAGACACAGGGAGAGTGAGGTAGAGAGAGACACAGGGAGAGTGAGGTAGAGAGAGAGACACAGGGAGCGTGAGAGAGTGGGAGAGGTAGAGAGAGAGACACAGGGAGAGTGAGGTAGAGAGAGAGACACAGGGAGAGTGAGGTAGAGAGAGACACAGGGAGAGTGAGGTAGAGAGAGAGACACAGGGAGAGTGAGGTAGAGAGAGAGACACAGGGAGAGTGAGGTAGAGAGAGAGACACAGGGAGAGAGAGAGGGAGGGAGAGAGGGAGAGAGGGAGAGAGAGAGGTAGATAGAGAGACACAGGGAGAGCGAGAGCGAGATCGAGAGAGCCGAGCAAGAGAGCGTTGGAGACGCACGGTACCTGGCAGTTGCGTCCGGTGTACTCCCCAGGGCAGGAGCAGTGGTAGGTGCCTAGGCCGTCGGTGCACACGCCGCCGTTCTTGCACGGCTGCAGGTCACACTCGTTGATCTCATACTGGCAGTACTTCCCGGTGAAGCCGGTCCGGCAGCGGCAGAAGAAGGTGTTTATCCCGTCCACACAGGTGCCGTTGTTCAGGCAGGAGCTGGTGCAGAAAGAGGGCTCATTTAAAAGCTTATCATTATGTCTCATCATCATATTTTATTTTTATTTTTATTAATCCATTAATTTTACTGCAATTATATTGTAATACTGAAAAAATACTGAACAGAATTGTCATCGATTCATTGTTATGCTTTGGCAATACTCATATCAATAAAGCACTAAAGAACTGAATTGAAGCTGTGAGAAGGAGAGCCCCCCTAAACGGCAGCATGCGCTAAGCTTGGCTCCAGAGGTGTAAAATCCAGGGGTCAGAAAGTAAAAGCACTGCCATGTGTTTCTTCTGCCCGTTAACTCAGCCAGCTGAATTCACTAATTAGCTCTACCACCTGGCTGAATAATTGTGCTAATTAGAAAATCCAGGCGACTGGAAAAAAACACTGGGGAGGACATTCTGTACTTTCTGAACCTGGATTTTACACCTCTGCTGGGCTCTCTGGGAGTACCTCTCTGTGCATTCCGGGACGTTGCGTTCGCAGCGGACGCCGTCGAAGCCCGCCTGGCACTGGCACACAAAGCTGTTGACAAAGTCCAGGCACCTGCCCCCGTTCCGGCAGGGACGGCTCGCGCACTCGTCCACCTCCGTCTCGCAGCGGATGCCCTCGAACCCGAGCCGGCAGGCGCACTCGAAACCAGCCACGCGATCCACACAGCTACCTCCGTTCAGGCAGGGGTCTGAGGAAACGGAGAGGGGGGGCAGGGTTTGAGCGGGAGGCAAGGAAGTGTGTGTGTGCACGTGAGAGTGAGAGTGAGAGAAGTAACTCACTGGGGGTGCAGTCATCAACATTGGTCTCACAGTTGACCCCGGTGTATCCTGGCTGACACTTGCACCTGTAGCCGCCACGTCTGTTGATGCAGTGCGCCCCATTCTGGCAGGGACCGGTACTGCACTCGTCTACATCCTGAGCACACCGTGGACCTGCACAAAGGCGCACACACACACACACACACACAGTCAGTACACACAAAAGCATACAAACACAAAGCCACACAGGTTAACGTTTTTACTTTCAGACAGATGCACACACTCGGGCGATGCTCACCTTGCCAGCCAGTGGCACATTGGCAGCTGTAAGAAGAGTAGTCAGGAGATGGGTGACATGCGCCTCCATTCTCACACGGCTGTGTAGCACAGGGCACCAGCTCCTCCTCACAATGTGTCCCTAGAAACAGCACGCACACACACACACACACACACACACACGCCTGAGCATTAGTACAGCTGCATGAACACACTGTCCGGTGACCTGTGTAGAACAATGATACCTGTGTAGGGTAGGGTGTTGTTGCTTGGTTAACCTGTAGGGCAGGGTGTAGTTATGTGGTTAACCTGTAGGGCAGGGTGTAGTTATGTGGTTAACCTGTAGGGCAGGGTGTAGTTGCATAGTCACCTGTGTAGGGCAGGGTGTTGTTGCTTGGTTATCTGTGTAGGGTAGGGTGTTGTTGCTTGGTTACCTGTGTAGGGCAGGGTGTAGTTGCATGGTTACCTGTGTAAGGCAGGGTACAGTTGCAGGTGTAGCCATTGGCTCTGTCCACACAGGTGCCTTGCTTCAGACAGGGGTTGGATTTGCACTCGTCTATGTTGACCTCACAGTTCACTCCTGGGGTGGATGGAAAAGAAGCAGAGGAATGGAATGGCACCCCAGCAGGGAATGGAACCCACAACCTGTGATGACACGCCCGATTCGTGATACTGCTCCCGCCCAAGAGAACAGCACTACCAACCAATGCAGAGGGGCTCCTACCTGAATATCCTTGGCTGCACCTGCAGACGTAGCCGTTGGTGCGGTCCTGGCAGATGCCCCCATGCTGGCAGGGGTTGGACTGACACTCGTCCCGCTCCAGGTCACAGTGCTGCCCCACCCAGCCCGGCTCACAGTCACAGCGGTACCTGAGGGAGCCAATAGAACACTTCCACTGAAACTGTACCTGAAAGAGCCAATAGCAACGCTTGCACTTGCACTGAAACTGTACCTGAGAGAGCCAATAGCAATGCTTCCACTTGCACTGAAACTGTACCTGAAAGAGCCAATAGCAACGCTTGCACTTGCACTGAAACTGTACCTGAGAGAGCCAATAGCAATGCTTCCACTTGCACTGAAACTGTACCTGAAAGAGCCAATAGCAACGCTTCCACTTCCACTGAAACTGTATCTGAAAGAGCCAATAGCAACACTTGCACTTGCACTGAAACTGTACCTGAGAGAGCCAATAGCAATGCTTCCACTTGCACTGAAACTGTACCTGAAAGAGCCAATAGCAGCGCTTGCACTTGCACTGAAACTGTACCTGAGAGAGCCAATAGCAATGCTTCCACTTGCACTGAAACTGTACCTGAAAGAGCCAATAGCAACGCTTCCACTTCCACTGAAACTGTACCTGAAAGAGCCAATAGCAACGCTTGCACTTGCACTGAAACTGTACCTGAGAGAGCCAATAGCAATGCTTCCACTTGCACTGAAACTGTACCTGAAAGAGCCAATAGCAACGCTTCCACTTGCACTGAAACTGTACCTGAGAGAACCAATAGCAACGTTTCCACTGAAACTGCAACACTCTTTAGCTCAACACCAAAATAACACACAGCCCATTCACATGTTAAAAAGACCCCCCAAACATTCCTTCCACATTCTTAAATCCATGCCTGAAATCGTACAAGCCCTAATAAGGCTAATTGTCAGGGGATAATTAATCAAAAAGCATGTCAATGAGGTGAGAACTCTTAGCATTAGAAGCAGTGTGTTAAAGGGAGTTTTCATTCTATGGTTTTTAAGATATTATTTCACTTTTTGAGTGGCCCAGGAAGTTTTTGGTGTGCAATGAAGAATATTACAGACAAAAAGTTTCTGTTGATCTCACAGATATAGAGCATATAAATATATGAATATTTTGTATATTAGCCAAGGAAAGAAGTACAAGTGCGATATAAAAAATGATATTTATGTATGTACAGAAGCTATAAAAGGCATGTGTGTACAGCCTCTGGAAACATAATGTTGCTGTACAAGGTACTCTTGACATACAAAAACAAACTGCACAGAAACAAAGGTCTGGGCCAATCAGAAGGCATACACTAAAATATATACATTTTTAAAAAATCAGAAACTGAACTGTCCCTTGAAGCGTTAATTAAACCAAAAGAGCAGGAGAGGAGAGGCGCACCCATCCTGCAGCTCCACACACCCCCCGTGGGCACAGGGCCGAGGGGCACACAGGTCCGCCCCAGTGTGGCACAGGGGCCCGTGGGTACCCGGCGGGCACGCGCAGTGGAATCCGTTCAGCCTGTCCTCACAAACGCCCCCGGCAAGGCAGGGGTTGGAACGGCACTCGTTGATCTCCACGTTGCACCTCTCTCCTGGAGGCAGAGAACGATGGAGCACTGAGATCCCCGTGAGTGTGTGAGGGTTCAGCTGCACGTGCTGAATGTGTGTGTGTGTGTGTGTGTGTGTGTGTGTGTGCGCGGGCGTCTGTGCGTTTGTACATGTGTGTTGCAGTTACGTGTGTGTGCGTTGCAGTTATGTGTGTGTGATATTGAGTGTGTGGGGTGCAGTTGTGTGTGTGAGTGAGGTTATCAACCCCCGTTTATTTTTTTATATCTATATTAAGTAATGCGTTTCAAACATTTAACTGTTTTCCAGAATTTATCAGAATTCTCACCACTACCAGTTAAAGATGACAGATAGAAATCAGATTTGGCCTTTCTAATCAAGGCCAAACACATTAGAAGGTGCACTGGTAGAGTAATTTATGCTAGTAGGTTCAGTGCAAAGGTTTACTAAATTTCTGTGACAGCAGCTTTGCACCGGGATGGTTAGGGTGGAGCCCATGCTTCTTCAGGAAATCTGGCTGTACCCAGAAGGCGGGCCAGTTATTAACAAAATGTGTATTATGACTGGTGCACCAATTGGAGAGCCATAGATTCAGTGTGAGTGTGATGTGTGTATGAGTGTGATCAGACTCTAGGGCTCAGGTGAAGGTGTGTGGAAATAGGCTCAGCGGAGTGTGTGTTGTACCTGTGTATCCCGGGCTGCACACACATGTGTACTTGTTGATACCATCCTGACACACACCATATTCGCATGGGTTCTTGGCACAGTCATCAAAATTCTGCTCACAATTCACGCCTAGAAACACACACACACGAGATCAGAACACAAACTAGTGCTTTGTTCTAGTACAATCCAAATCGAGTATACTTTTCTTTCTCACACACAGAACACATCCAGACATTAGAGCCCAGTACTGCAACCCACAAACCATCCACAAGGGGGCAGTGCAGTGGAGCAGTGGAACCCTGTACATTACATTACATTATAGGCATTTAGCAGACGCTCTTATCCAGAGCGACTTACACAGCATTTTAGCATTTTTATACATAGTATCCATTTACAGCTGGATATATACCGAAGCAATTCAGGTGAAGTACCTTGCTCAGGGGTACAACGGCAGTGCCCTACGTGGGATTCGAACCTGCGACCTTTCGGTTACAAACCCAGTTCCTTAACCACTGTACTACACTGCCGCCCACTGTACGCACAGCCAGACGCTGGGTAGGGCTTCTGGTTCTCGGATTTAAAAACTTTCAAAATCCGTGTTTACCACGGGGCTTCTTTAAAATGGGTTTTCCAGAGCAATCCCATTTTACCAATTTTTCTGTCCCAAAATCATTTTTCATGACCTTACATTCCCGCTAACCTCTTCCCAAAAGCCCTGCCTACAGGTCCCCAGCCAAAATCACACCCCCCCTGCCCCCCGCTACCACTCACCTGCAGTGCCAGGTAGGCAGTCACACCTGTACTGGTTGACCATGTCGATGCAGTGTCCACGGTTCTGGCAGGGGTTGCTGTCGCACTCCTGGACCGCGTGCTCGCACTTTGACCCGGTGTAGCCCGAGTGACACTCGCAGGAGAAGGAGTCGATGCCGTCCTGGCACACGCCGTGATGGCAAGGCTCCGGGTCGCAGTCGTTCTTGTTCTCCTCACACCACACCCCTATGAATCCTGCGAGATTAGAGTTTGGGGGCGTGAAGCTTTCGGACACCAGACTGTCGTATGAAAGAAAGCATAGGGGAGCAGCGACAGGTTTAGAAAATAATTACACCGTCTAATCCATAACTCTTATTTAGGTTTGAATAAGACTTATGGATTAATTCTGGAAGGTTCTACATATTATGTTAGTGTGCTAGTGCTGAATAAGACTTATGGATTAATACAGGTTCTATACATTATGTTTGCGCATTAGGGCTGAATTCGTTAGGGGCTGGATTAGTAATGACATGTTTTACATTGTATGTTAGTGTGATAAGGTTGAATTTGCAATGTTGTGTTAGATTAGCAATGGGTTACATTAGCAATGGGTTACATTAGCAATGACAGGTTTTACACAGGATGTGAGCATGACAGGGTTTAATTGGGTTTCGGGGTTAGATTAACAAAAACAGGTTTTACACAGGATGTTAGGGTGATAGGGTTTAGGGATTAGATTAGTAATGACAGGTTTTATACAGGATGTTACTTCACAAAATTAAGCACACGTTTTTGTTTCATAGTTTTTATTTTTTGTATTTTTTTTTACATTTAACCATCACTGGCATTTTCTGGTGCCATCTGCCTAAATTATTGGAAATGAGGAGGATTGACTGTAATTGGCTGAAGTGTGAAGTGACAGAATGACTGAGAGTTTCCAGTGAGAGCGGCATACTGCACGCTGCACGGCAGTCTCACCTTCAGTGCATTCACAGTCGTATCCGGAGGGAAGATCCAAACACTTAGCACCGTTCTGGCAGGGCGTGCTGGCACACTCATCGATGTTCACCTCACACGTCTTCCCTCCAAAACCTTAGGGTAAAGGACAAGGCTCAGCTACATACACACACACGCACGTTACATGAACATGCACACACACACACACACACAGGCATAGATGTGCACGCATACACACACACACACACAAATATACACAGGCATAGATGTGCACGCATACACACACATGATGTGCACGCATACACACCCATACAGTTACATGCACACACACACACACATTATATATATATACACACACACGCACAGGATGTGCACACACACACACCCATACAGTTACATGCACACACACACACACACACATTATATATATATATATATACACACACACACGCACGCACGCACGCACACGCAGGATGTGCTCACACACACACACAAACAAACCTGGCAGGCACTGGCAGGTGAAGTGGTTCATGTGGTCCTGGCAGGTCCCGCCATTGAGACAGGGCGAACTCTCACACTCGTTTATGTCCCTCTCACAGTGCACCCCCGTGAATCCTGGACACACAGGAGGAAGAGTGCGGTTAGACTTCATCACCGCCTCTCCCGCTGGCGTGTGTATGCGGGGAGGCGGGTCAGCATACCTGGCATGCAGAAGCAGTCGTACTCCCCGATCTGGTCCAGGCAGGTGGCGCCGTTGAGGCAGGGCGAGGAGTTGCACTCGTTGACGTCCAGCTCGCAGCGTGGCCCACCGTAACCAGGGAGGCACTTGCAGGTGAAAGAGCCCACCGTGTTCACACACTGACCATGGTGCTCGCAGAGGTCAGATGCTGCAGAGAACAGGCTACCGTTACTATTATACAACGTGCTGTGCTTGCCTGCTATATTTATACCCGTTTATTCTTTTTAGCACCGTCTAATACAAAGGTTGTCTAATTTAACAAATGACACAAATAAATTATGCTTTTAAATTATTTATTTATCAGAAATCAACAGAAGTGCAATTATCCTGTGAGGAAAAACCAAGTACACCCCTGACTTCAATAACTGGTCATTCATGGTTGAATCTATTATGGTAAGTTTACCAGGCCCTGAGGCAGCAAAGCAGCCCCAAAGCATAACACCCACTCCACCGTGTTTCACTGTTGGAATGAGGTGCTTCTGCTAAAAGGCAGTGCTGCATCTTCGCCAAACACAATGTTTTGCATTGCGCCCAAACAACTCCAACATCAGTCCAGAGTACATTTTCCCAGTAGTTTTGAACTTGATCCAGATGTTGTTTGGCAAAGTTCAGTCGTGCTTTTATATTCTTTTTGGAGAGCAGGGGCTTCTTCCTTCCTATCCTCCCATGTAGGCCAAGTTTGTGCAATCTATTTCTGATTGTTGACTCAGGCACTTTCACATTAACTGTGCCAAGTGAAGTCTGTAGGTCCTTAGATGTTACCCTTGGGTTCTTGGAGACTTCTAGGAGCATCTTTCGGTCAGCTCTTGGGATGAATTTGGTGGGACGGCCTGTCCTGCGTAGATTTCCAGTGGAATTTTCTCCACTTGGATGCGTCGAACAGAATGATGTACTTCAAACTGCTTTGAAATGGCTTTGTAACCCCTCACCCCTATTGAGTCTCATGAGAATCAATAATCTTTTTTCTCAGGGCTCCGGCTAGCTCTTTTGACCTAGGCATGATATGTTAGCATACACCTCGATGGTTAGGTGAAAACCAGACCAATTGTCTGTTTTTATGCAAGCATAGAACTTCCAAATTATTATCCAATAATTGGACAATCATTTACACCCGTTTTGTGCACCAGACATCAATTTTAATGAATATATTTGATAGTAAAGGTAGAAATGTGCATTTATGTTCATTTCAATTGCTTAAGTGATTCCAAAGTCTACTTTTTTTTTAGCATCATTTGTTGAATTAGTTTACCTTAATCAATCAATCAATATGGTTGAAATTAAAATAAAAGAAACTTGTGTCCAGATATGTCAAAAGAACTACCGTTCGAGGGTGTACTTACTTTTTCACATGACTGCATGCAAGTGGGCATTGGTGGTATAGATATATGCAGGTGGGCCCTTGTGGTATAGATATATGCAGGTGGGCACTTGTGGTATAGATATATGCAGGTGGGTATTTGTGGTAGAGACAGTTACAGGTAGAGTGACAGGTGTTTGTGGTCCCAGTAGGAGTCCAGAGGAGCTCACCCATCTTGCACTCGTTCACATCCTCCGCACAGGTGATGCCCTTGTAGCCCGGGAGGCAGTTGCAGTTGAACATGCCGTTGATGGGGTTGGTGTCGCACGCCGCGTTGTTTTTGCACGGGGAGTTCACGCAGGCGTCGTCCACGTTACAGCGCAGGCCTGGAACACAGAGACCCCCGCAGGTTACCGGGGTTACCGCCGGGTGTGCGTCCCCCCCACCCCACCCCACCGCAGAGAGAGAGTCCGGCTCCCCGGCGTACCGGTCTTGCCCACAGGGCACTGGCAGATGAAGAAGGCCACGCGGTCGATGCAGGTGGAGCCGTTGGCGCACGAGGCCCCCGGGCAGTCGTCGATGTTCTCTGCGCAGTCGGGCCCGCTCCAGCCGTTGACGCAGATGCAGTTGTAGCCGCCCTCGATGTTCCTGCAGGTGCCACCGTTCTGACAGTCGTTGGGCTGAAGTCTGCACTCGTCCACATCCTCCGTGCAGAAGTTACCTGGCAGAGGAGGGGGCAGCGTGAACCTCACCACACACACACAAACACACACCTGTCCTCCCCACACAGAGAGACCACACACACACACACACATACACATACACATACACACACACCTGTCCTCCCCACACAGAGGGACCATACTCGCACATACAGTTGTGTTCAAATCAATAGCAGTGCTTTTAAAATTAAAATAAAAAAGTGAATAAAGTGCAAATATTTTTTAATAGCTTTTAGTTCCATATTTCAAATGTAGTGGAAACATTACACATTCCATTCCAAATCAAAGCATTAACAAATTTTATCAAGTCTGCGTTATTCTTTTACAGGAAGCAAAGAAAAGGAATATTAATCTGTTCAAAAAAATAGCAGTGTCGACATTTTTCTCTTCAAACGCAAACACCTACTGTATAAACTGAAGACATTTTTCAAGATTTAACTTCACTTTAAATTACTGAACTAATATTTAGTTGCATAACCATTGTTTTTGATAACTGCTGCGCATCTGCGTCGAGTCAACCAACTTCTGGCACCTAGAAACAAGTATTTCAGCCCAGGATGAACAAACTACATTCCACAGTTCCTGTGAATATTTGGGTTTTGCTTCAGAAACTGCATTTCTAATGTCACCCCACAAGTTTTCAATGGGGTTGAGGTCAGGGGATTGAGCTGGCCACTCCATTACCTCAATCCTTTTTGTCTGGAACCAAGATGTTGCTCGCTTACTTGTGTGTTTGGGGTCGTTGTCTTGTTGAAACACCCATTTCAGGGGCATTTCCTCTTCGGCATACGGCAAAATAATCTCTTCAAATATTTTGATGTATTCAAACTGATCCATGATCCCTGGTATATGATAAATAGGCCCAACACCGTAGTATGAAAAACATCCCCATACCATGATTTTTGCGCCACCATGCTTCACTGTCTTCAGTGTACTGTGGCTTGAATTCAGTATCCGGGGGTCGTCTGACGTACTGTCGATGACCACTAGACCCGAAAAGAACTATTTTACTTGCATCAGTCCACAGAATGTTATACCATTTCTCTTTTGGCCAATCGATGTGTTCCTTAGCAAATTTTAACCGATTCTGCACATGCCGTTTTTTAAACAACGGTGCTTTACGGGGGCTTCTTGCTGATAGCTTAGCTTCGATCAAACGTCTTCTGACTGTAACAGCACTTACAGGTAATTTTAGATCATCTTTGATCTTTCTGGAGGTGATGATTGGCTGAATATTTGCCATTCTGACTATTCTTCGATCTGTTTTAACAGTAGTTGCTCGTTTTCTTCCGCATGTTTCAGGTTTTTGTTGCCATTTTAAAGCATCCGAGATCTTTTTAGCTGAGCGTCCTAAAATTTGCTGCACTTCTTTATACGTTTTCCCCTCTCCAATCAACTTTTTAAATCAAATTACGTTGTTCCTCCGAACAATGTTTGGAACGGCCCATTTTACTTAGAATATATTTTATAACAATGTGTGAAACATTTGCTTCCCTTCTTCCTTAATAAAGGACAATTAATGACACCTGTTTTTTCACAGAATTAATGAATTCTCGAATTAAACTCCACACTGCTATTATTTTGAACACGCCCCTTTCAATGAATGAGTCAATTACTCAGAACAAGCAGCGTGCATGTCATGACAGTTGGGTCTGTTGTTTTTCTATTACACTACTACATCTACAATTAGATTATTTGCCATGCAGAAATATCACTACTACTAATAACAGTGGTTCATCAGGTTATTTTACTTTTTTTATTTATTTTTTTAACACAACTGTAGATATGTTCTCCCCACAGAGAGAGACCACACACACACCCTCCCCACAGAGAGAGACCACCCACACACACACACACACACACACACACACACACAGAAAGAGAGAGAGAGACACCAAACATGCTCATTCTTACCTGTCCACTCTGGAGGACACTGGCAGTTGTAGGTATTGACCCCATCCAAACAGGTCCCCCCGTTCTCACAAGAGTGTCCAGGACAGTCGTCCACGTTGTGCTCACAGTTTGTCCCATTGAAGCCTGGTTTGGACGGAATTCTTTCGTCTTAACAGATCTCAGACAATATGCAACCCTGTACTGTTTGTTACAAATGCGTACTGCAATGCTTTTCTGTAAACACAAGTCTTTCCACATTTGTTTAGGCCCATTATGGAACTGGCAGGCAGTGACCGTGAATAAACCGACATATTCAGTCCTTCCTTACGGCTCGCGACACACCAGCAGTGCGCACCAAACACACGCACATGTACGCGCACGGGCAGACAGACAGACACAAACACACGCACATGTACGCACACGGGCAGACAGACAGACACAAACACACGCACATGTACGCACACGGGCAGACAGACACAAACACACACACACAGGCAGACAGACCTGGTAGGCAGTGACACTGGTAGACAGACAGACACAAACAGGGTGAGCAGGGCATGTAGACTTTCTGGCAGAGCTGTACGCACACGGGCAGACAGACAGACACAAACACACGCACATGTACGCACACGGGCAGACAGACAGACACAAACACACGCACATGTACGCACACGGGCAGACAGACAGACACAAACACACGCACATGTACGCGCACGGGCAGACAGACAGACACAAACACACGCACAGGCAGACAGACCTGGAAGGCAGTGACACTGGTAGCTGAGTTGGGAGGTGGGTCGGCAGGTGCCCCCATTGAAGCAGGGGGAGGGTGAGCAGGGCATGTAGACTTTCTGGCAGAGCTGGCCGGTGAAGCCGCTGCGACACTGACAGCGGTAGGACCCCGGCGTGTTCACGCACACCCCGCCGTTCTGGCACACCACCGAGCCCGAGGCGCACTCGTCCTTGTCCTCCTGGCAACGGCGGCCTGTGTACCCCGGGGCACACCGGCAGCTGAACTTGCCGTCCTGCTTAGGGGCACAGGTGCCCGCATTACGGCAGGGATTGGGCACACAGCCGTCCTTCCACTGGCATTCATCACCTGGAGAGAAAAAGAGAGAGGAGGAGTTCCAACAAATGTCCAATAGATCCTCAATATATCATAAAGAGAAATATTATCAATAAATCACCAACATCGTAACAGATCAAGACAACAATGCAATCATGATAGATCATGATAGCAGGAGCAGATTACCAATTAGATTAAATAAAATTGTATTTGTATTGCGCTTTTTACAGAGAACGGTCACAAGGACGCTGTACAGAGAAACAGAGGGAGGCAGGCCTGTAACCCCAAAAAGCAAACGAGGTAAACTCCCCAGTGAGAAAAAAAAAACTCCCAGATGGGTAGAAATCTCAGGAAAAAACCTGGCTAGAGATGGGGAGCCCATCCTCCACTGGCCGGCCTGGTTTAACTAAAGCTGGATGGATGGTAACAAAATAGTGTAAATGACTACAATTGAGATGTAAATAATGCAAACAATTTGCTTAAAGCTGTAATCTGTCATTTGTTCATGTTAGGCAGTGTGGTAGGCAGTGTGGTATAATGGTTAAGGAACTGGGTTTGTAACCGAAAGGTTGCAGGTTCGATTCCCAGGTCGGACACTGCCGTTGTACCCTTGAGCAAGGTACTTCACCTGCATTGCTTCAGTATATATCCAGCTGTATTAATGGATACTATGTATAAAAATGCAAAAGAAATGCTGTGTAAGTCGCTCTGGATAAGAGCGTCTGCTAAATGCCTATAATGTAATGTAATGTTACAAAATGCCATATTTTCACACTGGCATTTTAGTAGAAATATCCATTCAATATAATTGTGTTCTGCAATTGCTCCTCTCTATGCTATTTTACATTGGTGCCGCTGGGTGGGACAATCCCGCCAAATATTCAAATGAGATGACACGCACAGAAACTTCAATGTCGAATTCAGAAAGCGACTAAAATCCAGAGAATATTACTGTGGATTTTGTTAAAAGGTAATTTTTTTTTTTTTTTTTTTTTTACTTGGACCAATTTTTAAGAACCATGCTGATCAATAATAATAATAATAATAATAATGTTGTCACTGCTTTCTTTTTCAAGGTTTGATCGCCCAAAGAACAGGTCTGCTCAGCTTTACAACAAAGTCCAATGGGGCATATTTAGATACAGGTTCAGTTTACTTAAAACAAGTCCAGTTTATCTACACCTGTTATTTGGAAGTGAAAACGAGTGTGAAAGTTTAAATTTATTTGCCGAAAGTTTTAATTAAAATACATTTTCTTGCATGCTCTACAAACTTGTGGAACTGAAAGTTAAAAAAATAAAATAATAAAATAAAAAAAGTAGTCTTACCCTTTAGTCTTCCTTCTCTAAAATACACTACCGCTGGATTACCTTATAGGAAAATTAAACTCAAGAAAACAGAGCCACTTTGTTTGTGGTTGTAGCTTCGTTTAAAATGGAACTCTGGGATTTGGAGTATGAACACAAACTGCCGTGACCACCAGTCTCCACAGATGTTGCCAAATCCACCAAAAGGGAAAAAATGACAGATAACAGCACTTTAAATGTGTAATTGAAAGTGAAGTGTCAAAGAAAACAGGACAGCCAGACGCAGCCATGAGAAGCTAAAGGATTGGGCGGAGGTGCGAGCGGGACGGACCTGTCCAGCCTGGGCTGCAGTGACACTGGTACTTGTCCTGGGTCAGCAGGGTGCACTTCCCGTCGTGTTGGCACGGGTTCTTGGGATGGCAAGGGGAGTTGTGGGGCGTGTGGCAGTTGGGCCCGGTGAACGCCAGGGGGCAGGTGCAGACGGGCTTGACCGGCACCCCTGCCCCGCTTGCTCTGCATGTGCCCCCATTGAGACAGTAGTCTGGGGTGCAGGGGTCCGTGTAGTGACAGTACTCCCCCAGGAAGCCCGGACTGCACCTGAAACGCAGGACAGGGGTTGAAGAACCAAAAAAAGACCGTCCCAGAGGAGACGGAGACATCGTAATGGTAAGCTTTCAAAGAGATGTTTCTGGACTAGAGGGTGAGAAACTCGTCCAGACATTTTAACTAAACAAACTTGGGTCATCAGACCGTTTCAAAGTTGGTGGCACAATTCTTGTCAATTTAAGCAAATCTTGCCTACCTGTTGTTAGCTTACCCTGGTTATAGACAAGTTGGCAGGAGGCAGAAAAAAAATTAATTAAAAATTAAAAACAAAAATGGAGAACTGTGCTTTCATTTACAAAGATAGTGCCGCATAAAGACAAGAACAACATTTGGGGCCCAATATTGGAACACAAAAATAAAATAACAGTAAAAAAAATAAAAGCTTTTAAGTAACCAAGTAAATACGAGTAAAAAAAAATGTATAAAAAATTGGCCCTTAAACCGAGCTGTGGCAGAAAGAAGGGCACATGGATCAGAGAAACAAACAGACAAATTGAGAAACCGAGAGAGACAGACATGGAGAGAAGGGGGGGTGTGGGGAACGGCTGGCTGCGGTTGGTAATGTGGTGAAGTGGTTAGGGAACTGGACCAGATGTTTGTAGGCTCAAAATCCAGTGAAACACCATGCTGCTGTAGAATACCCCCGAGACCCCTGCGCTGTATACGGGCCGATACGGGAGCCCTGGGGAACGTGGGTCGACTGCAGCAGCAGTCAGCTCAAACCGAAAGCGAGACGGAGAGATGACACGGGGGCACTGATGGAAACTGAGGAGGGTGACTGAGCTGGCCGAGACTAGCTCAAGCTGCAAGCCTTCCTGTCGCCTTAAATATCTTTTTAGACACAGGAAATTAACACTGACACTTATGCAGCCTATGCACAGGAAGACCAGACACACACACACACGCGCACATACATACACACACACAGAGAGACACGCATGCAAACACACAAACACACACACACACACGCGCACACACACACACACAGAGACACGCATGCAAACACACAAACACACGCACACACACACACAGAGAGACACGCATGCAAACACACAAACACACGCGCACACACACACACAGAGAGACACGCATGCAAACACACAAACACACACACGCGCACGCACACACACACACGCGCACACACACAGAGAGACACGCATGCAAACACACAAACACACACACACACACGCGCACACACACACACACAGAGAGACACGCATGCAAACACACAAACACACACACGCGCACACACACAGAGAGACACGCATGCAAACACACAAACACACGCACACATACACAGAGGCAAACACACAAACACACGCGCACACACGCGCACACACACAGAGAGACACGCATGCAAACACACAAACACACGCACACACACGCGCACACACACACACACAGAGAGACACGCATGCAAACACACAAACACACGCACACACACGCGCACATACATACATAC
Organism: Ilyophis sp. 1 JC-2022; assembly: GCA_022702515.1. Taxonomy (NCBI): domain Eukaryota; kingdom Metazoa; phylum Chordata; class Actinopteri; order Anguilliformes; family Synaphobranchidae; genus Ilyophis; species Ilyophis sp. 1 JC-2022. The sequence continues at coordinate 134,184,472 of CM040395.1, forward strand.
ACACAGAGAGACACGCATGCAAACACACAAACACACACACACACACGCGCACACACACACACACAGAGAGACACGCATGCAAACACACAAACACACACACGCGCACACACACAGAGAGACACGCATGCAAACACACAAACGCGCACATACACAGAGAGACACGCATGCAAACACACAAACACACACACGCGCACACACACAGAGAGACACGCATGCAAACAC
>CM040395.1:134189693-134192193 GCA_022702515.1 Ilyophis sp. 1 JC-2022
GTGTGCGTGCGTGTGTTTAAGTGCTGTAGATAAGATAGAGGCTGTGCGTGTGCGTGTGCGTGCGTGTGTTTAAGTGCTGTAGATAAGATAGAGGCTGTGCATTTGATGTGCCGCTGATGCTATAAAATTAGTGAAAATGTTTGGTTATAAATGGTTATAAAAGTATCCTTTATAGTAGCATTTACCCTGGTCTTTTTTAGCCAAACCCACAAGCAATACAGAGACACAGTAACTCTAAATGAATGCTCTTTGCTTAATAACAAATTAAGCAAGTTGTAATATTTTATTTACAACTAAAATGTGTAATTTATAAATTGGCATCTGTGCTCATCCACTTCCTCCAAGACTGTGGAAACTTGGTTGCAGTTTTCATTTGAACTACACTCCCATTCAAAAGTTTGGAACATTTTTATGTTTTTGAAGAAGATTTTAAACTTTATTCACCAAGGTAGCATTAAATTGATCAAAACAAACAGTCAAGACATTGATAATTTTACAATCTACTATTCATACTTCGCTCTAGTTATACTTTAGCAACTCAAGGAAAGACATTTTATAGCTTCATTAAACAGGCACAATTGTTTTCAGCTGCGCGTAATATACTAGGAATGTACAAAATTTCTCTTGTACAAAATTAGCACATTAGCATGATTACTTAAGGATGAGGTAACAGTGTGTTGTTAGTACACTGGAGTAATGGCCGCTGAAAATGGGGCTTTGCAATCATATGTAAAAGCTTGAATTAAAAAAGTTTTCAAGTAGTAATGGTAATTTGTAACATTATTCATGTAGTGTCTGTACTTTTTGATCAATTTAATGCCACCTTGGTGAATACAAGTATCGATTTCTTCCAAAAACAAAGATTACGTGGTGATTCCAAACTTTTGAAAGGTAGCGTATGACGTAAAACAGAGATATCGGCATCAGCATCAGCCAACGTGGCCAGACGTGTATTTGCTATTAATATCTTGTGTATTTTTATGTGCGTGTTTGTGTGTTTATGTACTGCACACTGTGTGTGACTGTGTGTGTGTGTATTTCTCCCTGTACTGTAGTAATTAAATCAGGTGATTACCAAGCACCTCCGACACATCCTAGTTCTTGCTGATGTCAATCCAATAGTGGAACGCACGCACACATACACAATATGCACGCACGCACAATATACACACAGATTGTGTCCTCACTGTTCTCCTGCAGTGTCTCAGAGCCCCTTTACCGTCATAGACAAACATGCAGTTGAATACCCTGAGAGAACAGTTAGATTAGGTTGCTCCGGTGAGGTTGTGCCAGTAGTTAGTGACATTCCATCACCTTTACACATTGCTCCATTCATGGAACAAATAGGCAAAAATATTAGGGAGAGTACACACGCGCTCACAGCCTCACACACACACTTTTGCTGTGCCGCCACCAATCCCATCCCTGTACCCCTTTCTGGAGGCTCTCTCTACGCCCTCACCCTGCCCTTCTGCTCTGGACTCAAATCTCATTCACTACACATCACAGTCACACCCACACTGTGGGATTCTCCCCTCTGCCTTTCTCTTATTGCAGCTCCTTATAGTTTCCAGGTTACTGCAGCTGGTTCGCATTATAAACCCCCACCGCCCTCTGGCCCCTCCCCTTCATCTGACTCAGTCTTTTGGCTGTACCGGACACAGCCTGACTCACCAGCCCCCTGTGTCAGGGGCCAGAAATCAGGCGCGGGGGCGGAGAAGAGGGTGCCCTCCGAGGGCTCTTTAAGAGGCTGTGATGAAACTTTCCCCCCATTGGCAAAAAAAATTTATACACTTGATCAATTTCAATTTCCTGTCTGAGTGAAATCTGTTATTGTAGAGCCAGCATTTAAAACACAAACATATCAAGAAATGAAATTGCGAAAGCTTTGTTCTGCTTTATGGTGTAACTGGAGATTTGTTCTGTTGGTTTCAAGGAAATTCCCCTTTTGACCAATTTAAAATTTTACACAAAAACTGAAATCCTTCGTGTGTGTCTCTCCCTTTCTCACTCTCTCCCGCTCTCTCGCACGCACGTTTATAGCACAGCCAGGCTAACAGAGAGGCTGTGTGTGAAATAAGCATTCAGTATCAGGCTTATTTCCTCTGCAATGTAACCCTCGGAAATCGTCCTCTTTACCACCCCCTGCCCCCACCCACAGCTACTACTACACCCCTACCCCATCCACAGCTACTACACCTCCCCACCCCCCACCCCAACTAGGGAAACTTTGCAAAATGTCTCCCCCAGAGAGAAAGCAAACAGGTGCCATCTAGACTTTTTCTGGGAAAAAGAGGGGACAAACCAGTTAATGCAAATAACATAACAGAGCTAGCATTTCCATACAGCCACCGCTCAATCTCATTGGTGATAAGCCCCCATGAGAAACGGGCGAGGAGGCCCAATGACACCTCATGCTGCCAAATTCAAATTACAGCGCAACTGGTTTTCAACGATGTTCTGAAAATGTAAATGTTACTCGTAAAAAAACCCTGCATCT